>CAKNYM010041890.1:0-21439 GCA_932195095.1 Andricus curvator | reverse complement strand
AATTTTCAAATCTTCCAAAAAAGTGGTCTCAAAAATTTTCAAAATGTTCTCACTTTTTGGATTTTCATCCAAAATAGCTGGTTAACGAACTCGTTCTCTATTTTTCGGCCATAAAAAAGTGTGCCAAAGCTCAATCAAATCTGATCATTTTTTCGAAAGTTATCGTGGCTACAGACAGACAGACAGACAGACAGACTACAGACTACAGACAGACAGACACCTTCGTAAAAATCGTTTTTTCTGACTCAGGAGGTCTCAAAACGTGGAGATTTGATGAAAACCGACTATGTCAAATTTTACATAAAACCAATACCTTCTCATTAGAATGAGAATGTAAAAAAGACTTATTGGCTCCTCGTTTAGAGGTGGGCCGGGATTTGGCAGATGAGCACATAATAAACCCTATCTCATACAACGCTGCTGAAGGTTGGTAACCTTCTCAGCATAAATCACCAACCAATTGAGACTCTCGGTTACCTTTATCTGTCCTCCCCCCCCCCATCCCAGTAGCAGAAGTTTTGGTGGGACTGACGTTACAACTAGACTCTCCACCGTACGACGAATAATCACTTAACTTGGACATGATTTCGGCTCACAAAACAAATTTCGCGCATAAAGGTGATAGTTGGGTGTACAATCTAAACATGAATAATACAAACAATAAAGTAGCTTCGGAAAGGACTGAAACTTTGATTGACGAAATGCATACACACGGTAAACGTAAAGGTCGAGTTTCAGGCGATGAATGGAGACTGGGTGTTTGGAATGCTAGAGGAGTGAATGATCTTAAAGTAAGAGAACTAAGAGAAACTATGCATGCAAGGAAACTAGATATTTTATGTGTACCTGAGACGAAGAAAAAGAGTTGCGAAAGTAAAAACATAGAAAATGGAGTGTTGAAAGGCGGTTTTGAAATATGGCCAGGAGTAGACAGTGAATCAACTCGTAGTCAAGGGGTCGGTTTAATTATGAATGAAAAAGCAAGACAGCATCTTAAAGATCAAGGATATGTATCGCCCAGATTACTGTGGGTTAGAATGAAGGTAGGAATCAGAAGATTATTTATCATAGCGTGCTACGCCCCAGTTGATAGTGACCCGGGAGAAGTCAAAGATGCGTTCTGGGACACTTTAAATGATACAATAAGTATTTGCGATCAAGGTGAAAGAATAATTCTGCTAGGAGATATGAACGGATGGGTCAGAGTCCAACGTCAGGATACAGATACAGAAAGGGTGCTAGGTAAATTTGGGGATCCAACAAGAAAAAATTATAACGGGGAAAAATTAGTTAGCTTATGCTTATAAAAGGGCCTATTTATTACAAATACTTGGTTTAGACATAAAATTATCCACATGTACACCTGGCGTAAAGGAAATAGCCACAGTATAATTGACTTTGTTATTGCGGATGAAAGACTAAGGGCCGGTTCCACCAAACTCGGTTAAATCAGTGGTTAACTGACGGCGGGTTAAAGTTAACGCCATAGTTAAGCTTGGATTATCCTGTTGTGCGTTCCACCACATTTTTCGTGGGCGCGGTTAGCTAACCAGATAGTCTTTTCGAAGTAACTCCTATTTTACTTTAAATCATTCGTGTGATTGGCTACCCGTCGGTCGAGTGGAAAGCAAAGCAATATGTCCGTGCGCGCCAAATCCAGTTAAGGTTCACGCCACGCTCGTGTCTACACTAACCTAAAAAAAGTGATTGTTGGTGTATGTTTTGTTCGTGATATATTAATATATCACATATAAATTCAAAAACATCTTCTTCGACTTCGTCATCAGACGATCTCAGAACTTCTTCCAAAAACTCCATATTTCACAACGACACTGCAGTTTTTAGGTTAGAGGACGATTAAGTCGCCTTAACCGATCAATTTTGACCGGTTAGATTTAACTGTGGTTAACGCGAGTTAACCGGCCGCTAAAAAGTGGTGGAACGCGTAACTAGGTTTAACGGAGGATTAACTTTTTAATCGAGGTTGGTGGAACCGGCCCTAAGAGAACTATTTAAAGATACAAGAGTCATGAGGGGTTCCGAATGCAATACTGATCATTACCTCTTAGTATCCAAAATAAATTTAGGGCGGGGATGGAGACAAAAGAGAACAAAAAAAACAAAACAAACGCGAATAAAGATTGAAAATTTACAGAAACCGGAAGTGCGAATAGCCTTTCAAAATAGGTTAAACGAACATATAGAGGAGACAGTTTGGAAGGGGCTATCAAACAATAAAGATATAGAGGGCATGTGGACTTTACTACGGGATATCATCGTAGAAACTGCTACCGAAGTATGTGGCACGGCGGTTGTAGGAAGAAAATCTGGTGATGCATGGTGGAATGATGAAATTGAGGCAGCCCAAAAAGAAAAGAAAGAAGCGCACGAAAGAAAGTTGCACATTACAGGTCTTAGCGATGAGGAGAGAAATAGACTTGAAAATGATTACAGACACAAAAAGAGGAAAATTAAACGACTAGTCAAAGAGAGTAAAGAGAAAATCAGAACAGAAGAAGAGAGGAAAATACAAAACAGCTTTGAAGGAATTATGATACTATTATATAAACAGTTGAAGGAAAGTAAAAGTACAGAGTTTGCCAGCATGAGAAACAGCAAAGGCGAAATGCTATATGATATCGACGGGATAGTAGACGCTTTAAAAGACTCTTTTAAAGAACTATTAGGAGGTGAAGATATAGGACCACAAAACTGCGACATAGAACATAATACATTAGAAACGCCAATTGAGAAGGTATGTGTCACTGAGGTCAAAGACATAATAAAGAACTTGAAAAACGGTAAGGCTGCTGGTGTAAACAGTATTAGCGCTGAAATGCTTAAATACGGTGGCGAATACATACCTCACAGGTTGTGCGAATTGATAAATTTATGTATCGAGACGGGAGAAGTCCCAGACGATTGGAGAAAAGCGATTATCGTACCAATATACAAAATAAAGGGAGACAAAAGCAACTGCAGCAATTACAGAGGTATCAGTCTACTAAGTACCGTAAGTAAAATATACTCAAAAATACTTATTCGTAGGATAATGGAAATCACAGAAGAAAAGATATGGAAAGTCCAAAGTGGTTTTATGCCAGGAAGATCATGCACAGATCAGATATTTAGCCTAAGATAGATCACAGAAAAAAAAACTTGAGAGTAGGAAAGAAAGTTTTCTGTGCATTTATTGACCTAGAAAAAGCATTTGACAAGGTAAATAGAAGTAAACTTTGGGAAGTCCTTAAAGAGTACGGAGTAAATGGAGGGCTCCTGCAAGCAATAAAAACAATATATAAAGGTAGTAAAGCGAGCGTAAGGGTAAATGGGAAACTGAGTGACTGTTTCGATATTATGCAAGGCGTGAAACAAGGATGCGTTATGTCCTCGTGGCTATTTATCATATTCATGGATGAGTGTCTAAGAACTGCACTATTCGACGAAGAAGGTGTAGATCTCCAAACAGTCAAGGTACGTGGGTTAGCTTTCGCAGATGACAAGATTGTTATGGCAGAATCAGTCGAGGACTTGCAAAGAATGTTGAATAAACTTAATACAAGCATGAAGGACATGAGACTCAAAATTAACGTAGATAAAACAAAAATCATGCTGTTTGAGGGAAAAAGTGAGAAAACAATGTGCAACATTGTCCTAAATGATGAGAAATTAGAACAAGTTGACAAGTACGTATATCTAGGTAGTCTATTCACTAGCGACGGAAAAATAGATGGGGAGTTAGATAGGCGTATAAATAAAGGTAAACAGGTTATCGGTAGAGCAGGCTCCATTCTCACAAATAAAAACATATCAAAAAAAGATAAAATCGCCATACATAATTCTATATTCGTACCGACTGTACTATACGGTAGCGAGACATGGATCTGTCAAGAAAAGGACAGGAGTAAAATTAACGCGATCAGCATGACACCTCTGCGCATAATATGCGGGAAAACACTGATGGACCAAGTCTGAAACGAGTCAATCCTCAAAGAATGTGGTGCGAAAGAGACAATTGTTGACACATGGGAAAGAAATCAGTTAAGATGGTTCGTTCATCTTGAAAGAATGAAAGATGAACGACTGACCAAACAAGTGTATAAAGATAAAGTAAATGGCAGAATGCCCAGAGGTAGACCGCCGAAAGAATGGTTAGAATCTGTAAATGAGACATTAATCCGAAGAGACATAAGAAGCCATAGAAACACGAGAGCCTGCATGAAAAAATGCATGGACGTGAAGGAAGCTAGAGTAGTATGCCAGTACAGAAAAGTGTGGCGACAAATAGTTTATAAACAGAGTGACAATAGAATGAATGACGCCTGAAACAAAGGCCTTGGAAACTAATGGGCCCAAGTGGGGAACCATACATAACAATTTTGTGAGGCTCTTCACTTGGGGTGATCGCTAGAAAGATTGATCAGCAACCTGGGTCGGAGCAGTGTTGCGGAATAAACGTGTAATTTAAATAAATAACACGAGATTTCCAGATCAATCTAAAATATCTATACCTAACACCTATATACCTTATACCTATATACCTAACTATACACCTATATACCTATTTAGCCCCTACCTATCTACTCTATACCTATATACCCATATACACACCACTACTTTCCAACCGAGCAAGTCACGCCTACCCCGAAAGGGAAATGGCTTAATGGTATATAATAATAATATACTTACAATGCAGATCAGTAGCCAAATCAGTCCGCCGCAGATTAATGTCATTTGCAGTTCCATCCCATTGACTATCCGCAATCTGCATCATTGATAATTCTGATCCTCTTAATTACGCACCATCTGAAAAAGATAAATAATCATTACTGGTGCTATCAGTGATCATTTTTGAGCCCTTATCATTAAAGTGACTTGATAAATTTAATGTTATCCTCCAAGACATAAAAAAATTTGGAAATGGGTTACGTTACATTATCAGGTTTGCTCACAATCCCAATTTCAAAATTTCCTGATTTTTCCGCACTTTCCCTTGACCAATTTTTTATTTTCCCGACCATTATAAATTTTTCTTTCTGGTATAGAAAGAACCTTATCCCTAGGAGATCAATAATTTTAATGCAAAAAAAATGCTTGTTTCTAGATTTACCGTAAACACTTTTAGTGATAACATCAGACCTCACAAATGAAATGAATTTTCAACGAAAGAGTTGGCTTTTCAAGCTGAAAAGACGAATGTTTTAGAAAAAAATAGACTTTTAAATCGGAAAACATGAATTTTCAACGACAACAAATATTAACTTTAGACGAAAAATTTGCATTTACAACCAAACAGTTGAACTTTCCAACAAAAGGAACAAGTTTTCAAGAAAATAGTTGAAATTTTAACCAAATAGTTGAATTTTCAACCAATCAGTTTAATTTTCGAACAAAAAAATATATTTTTTCACAAAACAATTAATTTTTCAACAAAATAATTTAATTTTCTACAAGACAGTTGACTGCTTAATCCAAAAAGACTATTTCCTCCAAAAAATGAATGTTCAACAAAAAAAGTTTTTAACTAAATAGTTGATTTTTCAATCAGAAAAGATTTCTCAGTCAAGAAAGAAAAAAATACAATCAAACTGATAAATTTTGCACTATAAATGAGCAATTTTTTACCAAAAATGGAATAGTTAAATTTTCAGTTTTTAGAAATTTGGTTTTTTGACTAAAAAAATAAACGAGTTTTTAACAAAATATTTAAATTTGTAACAAATGAGATGAGTCTTCAACTAATAAAAGCATTTTTAACAAAGTAGTTCAACTTCCAACCAAATTGTTGAATTTTCGACCAAAAAATATGACTTTTTGACAAAATAGTAATAAACTTCAACTTCAGTTTATCGAAAATTCCCTGACAGTTACTGACTTTCCCTGGCCAGTTTTAAATTATCTGACTTTTCCTGACTTTCAAGAATTCCTTGACCTGTATCATATCGCAAAATTTTTTTCATAGCTAAAAATTAACGAAAATCACTACCTAGGCAATTTATCAAATTACATTTCTTTAGTTACTGGTCATTCATGTGATCATGACATGTATTAATTTGAAAGTAGTTCACACAAGAGTCATAAATGCCAGATAAATGATTTAAAAACTTCAACATTCAAATCCTAAAATCAAAATGAAAACAATAGTTTCAAGAAGCCACAGTAGAATATTCAATATGGAATCTTATTATTTTAAAATAAATACTATTAAATTATTCGCAAAATACGTAATAGAGAAATCAAAAAATATTTTTATAGCCAAAAATGAGCGAAAATTCAGAAAGTAGAGGATTAAACAATTATCTAATTTTTCTTTTTCTAAAGGAAAATCATGTGAGATGTATTAATTTCAAATAGTTCAAACTAGAGGCAAAAATAACAGAAAATTTATTTAAAAGATTTCCAATTCAGATAATGCAGCACCAGAGTAGCCGTAAAACTTCATTTCCAAAATTCAGGGACTTTTCCCTGATAACATTTTCATTTTTTCTGATCAAAAATATTTAAAGACCAGAATTCGAATCTTTTACATTTTTTAAAATGTTTTTTTTTTCAAAATCCCTGAATTTTCCCTGACCACCAAAATTTTCTGACTCTCCCATTATTTTCAGATTTGATTTGCTGAATTGCTGCATTTTTCATCATTTTTTAAAAAGTTTAATAGAAAAATTATATTAAAAACGACAATAATAAATAAACATTTTATATGATAATAAATATCATAATTAATATATCTCTCAGCTATTGTGCAAAAGAATATATTTTATTTTTGAAGGTAAATAATTTCATATTGAATTTGAATGTCCGAAATATTGATTAATTTGATATCTAAAATAATTTCATGATTTAATACCTAGTATCAAATTTGTTGAGTTTCAAAATATATAATTTAACAAAATTTTTAGTGAAACATATGATATTTTTAGATATTATTTCATTACTTTTTCACATTAAACATAATAATAGACTTTTTTCAAAAGGAGCCTATAAATTATTTGTTTTGGGTCCTAAAATGTCCCTGGGATTATAGAATACTAATATCAGTCGGAGAATCCTATATGCACGAAACTTGCAATAAAATTTGGTACAGCCCCATCGGGTTCTGAGTATACTCTTTTAGTAACTTTTTCAAAATCAGATCATAAATAAGTCAATTATATACACTGGAACTTGGAATTAAGCTGTTACCATGCATCCAAATCCAACAGAAATAGATCACGCGGACCTGCCTGTTTACGTTTGGATTGTCTGCATTTACGATGAAGTTTAAATTTAAAATTTGAAAAAATTCATTTATTCAAAATTGTATTATTTTAATTTAAAAGCATTACAAATTTAATAACTTACCGTCTTCCAGCATCCACACTTGTACGAAAATCTTGGAGTTCTTGATAATCACAAATGGCACCAGCACTTTACTCTTAAAATCAGGCACCAATTTCGAGAAACAAATGATTTAAATTTGACCTTAGATCATAAGAAGAGAATGAACAACGGTTTATGATTTGCAATAAATAATAAAATGATTTTTTCAATTCGAAGGGAAAGTCTCAAGTATGCTCTCTAAATCCGAATTAGTAGAAATGTTACTAATGCAATTAGTGGCATTGTGTCTGACTGCCAAATTAGTATTTTCATCACTTTCTACTAAATGAAATGTTAAGATTTATGTTACTAAATGACTTAGTAAGGTTCTAATAATCTGCTTAGTAGTACTAACTTACTAATTTAATGAGTAGCAATGAATTGCTGGGGAAACAAAATTTAATAATTTTTTATAACAGTTTCTGCTGGTTTTTGAGTTTTAAATAAGAAAGTTTAATGTTTCCTCAATTTGTATTATTATATTAAATATAATTGTGTATGAACAATACAATATTTAAAATTCAAACGATACAGACATTTTCTATTTTCAAAACAAAACACAGCAGTTATTTTTGAAGTGTGATTTATTGTCAAGTTGACTTGAGACTACTTTTAGGTGTTAGATAAGTATGAATTCAAATTTATACTATAATATAGTACTCTGATGATTAAACAAAATTCAAATAAGTTAGATATCAGAAAGGAATTTTAGTGAAAGCTTGTCAGTAATACAAAAAAACATTTCACGAAAGCAAAACAGCATTGTTAAAAATTGAAATAATAAAATTAATATAATTTTATAAAACCGTTAATATAAAATAAAATTGTTTTTTTTTCTCATTAAAATTTTAATCATTTGTAAAAAGTAAAAACAACTGTGTCCTCATAAAATAATTGTAAAACTAATAGGAAAAAAACTAATAGATAATTTTAAAAAAAGATTAATTTTTAAATTGTTGAATCGAATGGCACTATTAGTTTTCACGTATCTCGCATTTTTAAACTATTTAAAAATTAAAAATTTTCTCACAAAAATGTGCAATGGAATTTTAGAGAATTTTGGAGCCAATAAAATGTGTTTTGAAAAAAGTGCCAATAACATGGTTTTGTGGAAAAACCCTTTTAGTATAAGCTCAAATTTATTTTCAGTATACCGCTGAAAGGAAATAGCGTCTCTCGAATAGCGCGTGCGTAAGTACGCTGCTGCCATATGCAATGACGCCGCGACTCTCGCTCCTCTCGCGATTTTTCGTTTGCGAATAAGTGGATTCTGCACTGAAAAAAAAAAGTTTTTGAATCAAAAAAAATTTCTTTGATTCAAAGAAATGGTCGTACTGAATACGTCCAATCATGTATTTCTTCAATTCAAAGAAATCGTTTAATTGTATGAAAAATAAGAAATTATTGAAGCAAATAAATAATTGCTTCAGCCTCTGAAATATTATTTGAGCGAATGGACGATGTCTTTAACTGAATGAAATTAGATATTTGGATTTAAAAATCAGTCAGTTGATATGATCGAATACAATTTCAATTCTAAGAAATATTTCCTTAATTGAAAGTATTGTCGATCGGATAAAATAAACGTTTTTTTAATTGACAGATTTGATTTTTTGTTTCAATGAAGCGTACTGTAATTCAAAAATACGACCTATTGATCGGATGGAATAAATACAATATTCATTTCTTTAAATCAAAGAAATATGAATCAAAGACAAAAATAATAATTTTAAACCAAATAAATGACTCATTGTTCCAAATGAATGTGCCATGAATGGGAATGAATATTTCTTTGAGATGAGAATATGTGAATTGATGGAAAGAAACATATTTTAAAGTCAAGCAAATATTTTATAGGCTCACAAAACTATTTTTTCGCATCAAATTTTTGAGTATTTGAAGCAAAATAATATCCCACTGATTCAAACAAATATTTCTTTGGCCTAAACCATGCGCGAGTGCAATAAAGTAGTTCCGTACTTCAACTGCAGTACATATTTTCCTAAATAAACAAATGGATTCTTTCAGCCTAAATTATAATTAACATTGTTATTATTATACATATTTAATTTAAACAACGCATCACGAATATATTTTACAATCTTGATGAACCTGAAACAGAAAAATTCGATGAAAAATCCACCTCCAGCAGGAATCGAACTTTGGTCCGTCGAGTGTCAAATCCACAACGATGACCACTACGCTGTCGCAACATGGAAATTATAAGGCGGAAAGCCGTATTTAGCTCTCGCCATAAATGCCAAAGAAATATTTCTTCAAATCAAAAACATGGATATTGAATTTAACAACAGATTTCTTTGATCTAAAGAAGTATTCAATTGAAACAAATTATGCCAAATTATTGAATGTTTGATTTGAAAAAATAATTACTTCGTTGGAAAAAATGTTTATTTGTTATGAATAATTTAATTCTAGTAAGCAAATAAAACATTTCCTTCAAATAAAGAAATAAATATGTATGCAAACACAATACCTTGTTCATCTAAATAAATGCTTCATTGGTATAAATGCATGAACTCTTTGTAACAAATAAATATATTTTTAATTTAATTAATATTATTTTGAATTAAATCATTATTGCTTTGATTTGAATAAACTTAAGGACTTGATTCAAATATGCACAATTAATTGATTCAAATGCGTCCGAATCAATTCAAAGAATCGAACTCATTGAATCAAATAAATATTTCTTTGCGATGATTATGTCGACTTCTGGCATGGAATAAATATTTTGTTCAGTTTAGTGAATATACCTTTATATTAAAAGAATATTTTTTAAATTTAAATAATACTTGCATTGTGTTGATTACAATAATTGTTAGAATGCAATAAATATTTATTTAATTGAATGAATATTCATTTATCTTGAATAAGTATTTCTTCAATTTAAGTCATTATTTCGTTGCAACAATTATATCAACTTATAGTGTTAAATATTTTTTTTTTCAATTGAACGAATATCGATTTATCGTGAAAGAATATTTTTTAAATTTAGATAACTGTTTTATTATTATGGTTTTGACAGTTCTTAGCATGAAATAAATATTTCTTCAATTGAATGAAAATTCATTTATCTTGAGTGAATATTTTCTTGACTAAACAAAATGAACTAATTGCTCCAATGATGTATGAATTATTCGATTCTAAAACATATTTATCCATTTCAAGGAATCGATTTCATTGGACTAAAGAAGGAGTTCTTTAGGCGCCTAAAACGTATTAAATAAACCTAGATTCCTACCTTCTAGGAAATCATTTCTTTGTCTTGATATTTTTCGTATTTAATGCGAAGAAATATTTACTCATATTAAAGAAATTTCACACAAAGAAATCATTTCCTTGAATTAATGCGTGAATCTTTTGCATCTAAACAATATTAACTTAACTGAAGTAAACAATTCCTTGGTCGAAAAAAAAAACCAAAGAAACGCATTTCCTTGAATCAAGTAAATTTTTTTGTCAGTGTGACTTCAATTTATTAAAAGTTAAATAATTGTTGTCACTGATATTATTATTTTTGGTGTCTGTTTAGTTGATTTAAAATGTGTACGTTTTAGTGAATTATTGATGAATATGTGAATAGTTTAAAGGGAACTGGTAAAGTGTCCTGTAGAAAAGTTAGTTAAATGTTGAAAACCTTATACAACTTCAGGTAGTATATATGTAATTTTATGTATCGTTCGTACAATATTTCTTGTATTTTTCCATGTATTTAATAGTTTATTATTTTTTTCAATAAAATTCTCTTCATTGTAAAATCTGTTATAAATTTATTTAAAACTGCCGTTTAAAATAGTTACTAGCAATATATGTATTTACCAATTAATTTAGGAGTAGCATTACCAATTCCCTTAGTAGATATATAGTTACTAATTCATTTAGACAGTTATTCTTACACATTGAATTATTAGATTTTTACTAATTAGCAGTAAATGAATCGGCGCTATTTCAATTAGTAGTTCCCTACTAATTCAGATTTAGAGTGTCGATCATAAAATAGACATAATCAAAAATAAAAGCTCAGAGATTTTTAGTTTTTACTGAAATTCATGCCATGATTCTCAAATCGCACAATATGACGATGACACCTGAAACATACAAACAAAAAAAATTATTAAACAATGTAAAAACAAAACAGGGAAAATGTTTTTAGTCGAAATTGCGGAAAATACGACAGAATAAAATACAAAATGAAGTTAGTATGTTATGAAATGAAGTTTTAATTAAAGTAAATTTGCTATAATTTTTCACACACAAAAATGTAGGAATGGAATTAAATAATAATGGAATACAGAATTCTAAAACGGTTATTATATTTCCTCAATTTATTATTCTAACCTGTATTTCAAAGTGGACACATTTTTTTTTTAATCAATACGAAAGTTAATTTAGATTGCACTTATGGAAATCATACAGTAGAAAACCCAGATTGACGTGAAGAAGCACTGCTTGAGAAGATTACTCCAATCGATGCAAATTCTAGAATCTAACAGTTTCCCGCCCAAAATTGGCTTCGCGAAATCGCCAACAGAAAGCATTTCCAAAATGAAAAATCACTGCACATGAGACAAAATGCCTTCAGGAATCACTAGAGTCTCGAATTTGTCGCTTGAAACTCAAAATATATTGAAACTTAGGCAAAAAAAACACGTGGCAAGTTGCGAACTTTCAGAGCAAACGCCACAGTGAAATGAGTCGTTTAACCTCTGTAATGGCGAGTGTTGAAAAACACTACAAATTCACTTGGATTTACCAAAATTTTTGCAAAGTTAATATCACTAGTTCTTTCGGCACTGAAATATAATTTAATTTGGACGAAACGCGATGTAAACTGTTCATTTCGAGCCTGAAATGACGGAGCGAGACGTCGCAGTTTGGATCACACATTTCCAATTTTCGATTATTTGAATTTCTCAATATAGGGTAAGAGCACCAGTTATTGGCACCTTAAGAGAAAGTTCCGACATTAGGGAATAGATCTACACATAAAATCTTCAAATCTCTAATAGTTATAATTGTACATAAACCCAAAATTTAACGCCGAATACACTGGAATATTCAGTTACTTCCAAAAAATGACAAAAGCTTGAGAAATTATTAAAAATAAGTATATAGTTCCAAAACTTTAGTGCTTGGCACTGCTAACCCCGGTTACTGGCACCCCCGTCCCCAGTGCTTGGCACTGCACTCACCTAACCTCCCAATATTTAATTGGTTATGTTAAAACATTGATTAAAAACAAAATTCTTCATCTGATGAATAATAAATAATATTTATGTTAGTAATCCTAAATTCATATTTACATATTTTTCTATATTATTAAATTTCTATACAAGGCTTTCAATAAAAAATTCGTGAATGCGATTTTATGTAAAAAAAGGAAAGTTTTATTCAGAAATTACTGTATTTGATTGTAAGACATATTTTTGTTATATCATTTCTTAATTTACATATTAAGAATATTAATATAATAATTCTCGACAAGCAATTGTCTTATAAAATCAAAAGATAAATCTTAAGAATAGCAATTTCGAGTTACCTGTTTAGTATTTATTTTTGGTGGCCGACCTCGTTTATTTTGAACAACTAGAATCTGATTATCGATCACGCTATTATCTAATAGTTGATTTTCTTTCCCTATAGTTTTTTTGAATTTCTTTTTGGTTACATTAGCATCTTTCGCTTCTAATCGTTTGCGCTTTTTCTCCTCTTTAGCTTTTTCTTCGACTTCTTTTTTTTCTTTCCGAGCTTTCTTTTTATCTTCTATTGCTTTAATTGCATCTTCTTTTAACTTTATTTTTCTTAATTCTTCATCTCTCCAGGCTTGTGCAGTTAATGCATAAAATGGCTTTCCTTTCATCTGTTTACCTTTACGTTTCGGTGCTGCGGGATACGGCAAAAAATCTTGAATTTGACCTTTTTCTAAATATTGCTTCGCATTTTGAATAAAGTTATTAGTTACACCTGAATCGTCCTTCTTACAAAGGTCAGCGTGCCCAACAGTCGAAATGTTCGCTTCACATGTACGAGTAGGATTTGAAATCTCATCGCCAAGACCTTCGTTCATACTTAAAGTACAAGATTGTTTTGCATTCGTTATTATTACCTTTAGGCTATCTTGTTTTACACATGAATCAGTCTTATTACTGAACGTTGCGTGACTAGTGTTCAAAACTACAATCTTAGAATTATGTTCTAACTTATTATCACAAGCATTTTTAATTGAAAGACTAGTCGTAACAGGAGATTCGTTTGAACAATTCTTTACTAATTCTAAATTACACTTATCGTTATGCGCTTCAGGTACATTTATATTGACGTCTTTTGTAGATAAATTGAATTCAGCGTGCTTACTCGAGGATAGATCAATCGGATCATTTAATAAATCTACTTCTACAAATAGCTCAGTCTCATTATTGCTTGATTTCAAATGAGAAGAATTCGTAGGTGCACTTATATAATTTTCTTCGCCGTTTACATACGCGTGGGGATCATCCCAGAAAAGTTCAGACGGATTGGCATATGAAGTAGAGGGAACGTGGAAGTAATTCGAGTCAATACCAGAGTAGTTAGATGACAAAATGTTCGAATTAATTGCGTGTGCTTTTTTTTGTGCAAGTTTGTCACTTGATTCAATTTCAGAAAAAATCTCATTTTCTAAACTTTTCACAGATCTTTCTTCCGAAATATGTATGATTTCTAGTTCATTTATATCGATGTTATCTACATCAATTGCACTAAGATTCCCTTGAGAAATAGCAACATTTTCATACTCTTCTTGCGTAATACTTTCACAATCGATTACCTTTGGCAGTCTTGTTCTATGTATTCTTTTGTATTCAAGCCAAATTGAATACAAAATCCAAAATTGATCAGGCTTTTGAACATGTCCTTGCACGCATTCGAATTCCTTTATCATTCCTTCACCTATAATTTGCTCAAAGTTTTCAAACGGAAGACTTGTACCTAAGGGTCTCTCACAGACATTCGTCTTTGGACTTTTCCCTAAACACTTAGAATAATCAATTGCGTCTGGATTCCACGGAAATAGCCCGCATGCTCTGAAACCATTAACTATGGTTTTTGGCGTGCTAGAAATTTTATCAATTACTTTTGATAGGATTGGTGCAAATTTTTCACACGTGAGAGAAACTGAAGGATTTTCTCTTCTCCATTCTAACAAGCATTGCATCCAGAATACTTTCATAGGTTTGAATGCTGCTACATCGGCAGGTTGCAGCAAACGCGTTGCATTTGGATATAAAAAAATAAGTTCAATTTTGAGAGCAGCGCACAATTCGCTTAAATGAAGCGTCTTGTGTGTAGTGTGACCATCCACAAAAATGATAACCGGGAAAGGAACGTTAGATTTAACTAAGTGAGGATACAGAACATTTTTAATGTAATCATAAAAAATTTCCCCTTTCATCCAACCATTGTCGCTTGTGCTAACTCCCCAATCCCCAGGTACGAATTTAGATACTGCCGAAGGTAATCGAGTGTAAGGATACACTACTTGCGGAGGTGTCACTTCGCCAGCAGCTGAAAATGTCATTAGTACTGTGATATTTAACTTAGAATTCCCATTTTCGACCTCATAAACATTTCGACAACCTAAAGGAGCTAAAACAATTTTTGTCTTCGCGCAGAAGTTAAAATACGTTTCGTCGCCATTTAGAACTCTTCTTCCA
This sequence comes from Andricus curvator, assembly GCA_932195095.1. NCBI lineage: Eukaryota > Metazoa > Arthropoda > Insecta > Hymenoptera > Cynipidae > Andricus > Andricus curvator. The sequence continues at coordinate 6,365 of CAKNYM010041890.1, read as the reverse complement.
CCTTTTTGCACTTCACAAAGATCGCTTTCTACAAAATAATCTTTTGTTTCTTTAAACCAGTTTCGAATATTCTCCTCATTCACGACAGCACTAGCAAAAGCAACGCCTTCTGGTTTTCTTTCGGTTAAAAGTGGATGACGTTTTAAGAACGCACGATACCAAGTTTTACCAGGAAGATTATTCTTAAATGGATTTTCCCTCGGCGAATTTTGCAGGAACTTCTGTACGCTAGATTGCAATTCTTCTCTTCTAACAGGAAACCCTTTTCGGTGACAGTCTAGAACCCAGTGGACCAACTTGCTTTCTTCCTCAGCTGTAAGCACTGGATCTGGTCCACAATTTGCTTTCAAGAATTTTCCGCTTAATCGAAATTGAATACTGCACCTCGGAATTCCAAAAGTTGTAGCAGCTTTCTTTTTAGACATGCCACTGTCTATGACAGCAGATAAGGCTTTGGACATGTCTTCTTCAGTATACGATTTTTTCCCGCCAGGCATTCTAAACGAGATTAAATTAAAAAAATTATTATATATGTTACTGATTTTATACCTTAAATTAAAAAAGAATGGAGAAAAAATTTCAAACAAGGATATCTTTCTCAAATTTCATCAAAAATAATCGTTCAGCAAAGGAATAAAAACGATAGATAATATAATTAGAATCAATTCAATAAATAAAGATAATTAAATTAAATTTGTAACTAAATAAAAACAGTATCTACTTATAGCCTACAACAATAATTATATGAATGATACTAATAAAATTTTAGAGATTACATTTACCGGCATATAAATTTTAGCTTCATATTATTGCAGTAAGCTAATGTTACTTCTATGTAATAATGATTCAGTTCGTCATCACTAGATTTTCGTATTTACACGTGGTCACATAACCTTACTTTTTGCTGACGAGACAGGGGTGCCAACGAATGAAACCATTCCAGAATTGCATGGTCTAGTTGTTGGCACTGGGGTGCCAACAACTAGAGACCATACTTTTTGTATTCATGTCCATTGGCACACCCCTAAAATTAATAAATAAATTATTGTCGAGGTTTATTCCTTATTTTGATTATATTGCAAGTATTTCTTTTAAATATTCACAAAAATTGGGACAGATTTACTTGTTCACAACGTTGTTTGAAGAAAATTAAAAAATGTTGTCAGCTAAAAATTTTCTTTAGAAAACCGGATAAATTCTTGGCACCCTAAGAACTGAAGTGATTTCATTATTTTATAACTAAATTTGACATTATTTTGTATAAATTATGTATGTCGTTAGACGCAGAAATAATGGTAGAATTAAAATAATACCAGCAAAATACGATAAATGTTTGCATTTTCCTAAAATTTAACAAAAATTAGAGAGGGTGCCAATAACTGGCGCAGTGCCAACCACTAGTGCTCTTACCCTACAAAGTAAATCTATTTGTATTCGAATTTAATTAATTATAGTTCTTTCTAGACAATCGAATAAAGAGATGAAATAGATCAATTAATTAAGTCAATTATTGAAAACTAACCTAATTGTATTTTCACAAGAATTTTCACAGGAATTGAGGTTATTGATATAGTACAACTTTGAATTTTAAAATTGTAAGCTTGAAAGCGTTTTATTTTTCCATTAAAAAGACTTAAAAAATGTAAAATTTAATCAATTTCCAGGAGTTTGAGCTTACTTTATATATAATTTAAACTCATAATATTGAAATTATTATATTTTTCGATTTCTAACCTTAAAACTACAAATTAAAAATTTGTAAAAACGTGTCATCCATGCATATTAAGTGTAAAAAATTATTTTTTGAAATCAGTTTTTGAGTTATATGTAAAACTTGAAGTATCCTATCAGGATAACCCGTGATTTAGGAAAAAATTAGATTTCACTTTTGCCCACCACAGAGAGGTTGAAAGATTTTAAAGTTTAAAAAATTCAAAATGTTTTCCATGGGTTCGAAGAAGCGAGAACAGAAATGTGGAATACATTTTTTTTAAATTTGAAATAAGTGTTCCATTAACCAAATGCAAAAAATATAATATTTATTTTGATATTAAAAAATATATATAATTTGATAAGAATTATTTTTTCTGAAATATGATTTTATGTTATAATTATTTGTTATCGAAAACTGTAGACATAAAAAATGGCAATAAAAAATTGGTTTTTAACAGAATTTTACTCGTTATTATTTTTTTGACAGACTTATGAGCCACAAAAGCCTTCACATCTTCTAGAACTAAATCAGCAAAAGGAATCTAGTAGCCTTGCGTATGATTTCTCTTAATCTATCAATAATTTATAAATTTTAAAAATCATGTGAAATATGGCAGCCTAAACTGAAAAAAATCGGTCTCATTCAAAAAGAGGTAAACCGATTCAATATGACTTTGCTTGAAATGGGCATTGTAGTACATTACAGATTTGAAGCCATCCGAGAAACTGACCGATTCACATAGTCGCAAACCAATTCAGTTTTAAAAATCTTAATCTGCAAATAACAGATACGCAATTCACGGAGTCGCCTTTTCAAGGGGTTCTTTTTTCCTGGGAATGAGCAGGCCATTGTCTATTGTTATGGTAGCGTTACGAGGGGGGTGGGAGGGTCCAAAAATCGTCCAAAAAAGTGTTACGTAAATATATGGACGATACCAAAATTCTAATTTTAAAATTGGTAATCTATTATGCTATTTAAAGTTATGCACTTATCTTTAAAATTGTTCTTTTCTTATTTATTAACATGAAGTCCCCAACTCTAAAATTGGTTAAGTATTTTCAAACCGAAAATATGAATTTTCAACAAAAAAGTTAATTTTCAACCAGATAGTATAACTTTCTACCAGCATAATTCAATTTTTAACAAAATACATTAATTTTCAACCAAGCAGTTAAATTTTCAACCAAAAGAGACGAATTTTCAACAAAATAGCTGATTCCTCAACCAAATGAGATTAATTGTCTACCTATAGCTGACCCATAAACACAAAGTAACTAAAATTAAAGTTACAAGTAACTGCAAAAAGCGTAACTAAGTTACGTCACAAGTTACTTTTTAAAATAGTAACGAAGTTACCCTAAATGTTACAAATAATGTATCTTTTCAGAAATTTAGTTACTTGTAACAAGTTACTACCCAACTCTTGGATAGGAGGTGAATTAAATCGGACAAATTTTTATTTGCGGAAAGCAAATTTTACGATATTATTGTGATCCATTGGCGTAATAACTTTGGACAGTGGAAGACAAGAAAAGGGAGCTAATTTACGCTTAATTAAAAAATGTAAATTCTGCACCCATTCAATAGCGGATTTTCATGGCCAGTTATATTCAAATTTGATTATATTTCGAAAATCTAAAAAATTTCGTTGTCTTCCGGCACTTGAAAATTCTATTTTTAATTTTTTTCCGCTTCATTTCGGTAATACTTTTTTATATTATAAGGCCAAAAAGGTACATAATTTCGGTTCAATTAGAAAATTTAACTTCTATGTTCAATAGCGCAGTTTTATAGTCAGTTTTATCCAGGTCCTCTAGCCTCCAACTCCTTCATCCACTCCTCACTCATTCCATCCTCACCTAGAATATTTACCACATTCTCTTGCCAGCATCCTTTATCTTCCATTCCTCTCCTACATCCGTCCCATACATGCTCCCAGGTTTCCTCCTCCCATTCACATATTCTGCACTTTCTGTTCTCTTCCTTTTCCCAATACATCCCCTTCCTTACCTCGTTTCCCAATCTAAATCTTGCTATTCTGGTCCATCGTCTCTCTCCCCATCCCTTTTCTAAATACTTTGGTACTCCTTCCTTTTTTATCAACTTATACCATTTATTATATTTTGATTCCTCAATCATTCCCCATCTTTCCATTAATTGTCTTTCCCTGTCTCTTCTCTCCAATTCTTCCTTCATAGCTTACTCCACTTCCCTCTCCTATATCTCTAGAACTAAAAAACTCCCTCCTTTCTTCTTCCCATCTTGTTAGTTCTACTGCCCTCCCGCTCCTTTCTTCTACCTCCTTCAAGCACTTTTTCGCTAACTCCCCTCCCTTCCCCTCCCTTAACTTCATCTCAAATTGTCATGCTCTCTTACCCGCTCTAGTACTTAATTTATCTCGCCGTGCTTCTTCTCTCACCATATATCCAGGCGTCATCCAGTCTACTCCTAGCATCCACCTGATATACCTATCATGTAAACATCCCCATATCTCCGCTCCGTAACCTATTACCGGCCATACCAGCGTATCAAATAACCACATTCTCCTTCTCCAGTTTTTCTTGAACCTGCTTTTTCCTATTCCCCATATCTGTTTCATTATCCCTGCCGCTTTTTTTTTATCCCTTCTCTTATATGAACTCTATGATCTCCATTCATTTGCAAGGTATATCCCAAATATTTCAACTCCTTTACTTCTTCTAACTTTCCTCCCTTCCATCTCCCAGTTCATTGTTTCTTTCTTCCCCCTCCTTTTCTAAGCCTCATTATCTTTGTCTTTTCTACATTTAAATTCAATTTTTTCCCATCTATGTATTTCTCCAATCCTGTAATTAAGCCTGTCATCCCTTCTTCATCCTCTGCCATCAACACTATATCGTCCGCGTATGCCAGTGTATATATCTTTTCTTCTCCCATCCTAACTCCTCCCCATCCCTTTCTCTTCATTTCTTCTTCTAGGTCTGAGATTAATATATTGAATAAAAGTGGACTCAGAGGACATCCTTGCCTTACTCCTCTAACTAACTCTCTTTATCAAGCCCTCTCGTATCCCTCTTTTCACCATAACTTTTTCTATCTCGACTCTCTGCAATGAGTCGAATGCCGCCTTTAAGTCCCTTTTCCTTTTAATGCTTCCCTTTCTCCTTTTTAATGCTTTTATGTATCAGATAATTCAGAACATATATATTGTCCATAACCCCCATTCCTTTTCTAAACCCTGTCTGATTCGGTGGCTGTATCTTTTTTTCCTCAACTTCTTTCTTCAATCTCTCCGACAAAACAGTTACATATACTTTATACAATGTTGGCATTAGCGTTACACCCCTATAATCTTTAACCTCCTCCCCTTTGCCTTTTTTCACTATGGGTACCACTACTCCTTCTTCCCATAACTCTGGCCACCCTTCTCCTCTCCATACTCTATTACACATTACCCATGCCCATTCCTTTAGTACTGTCCCCCCATATTTCCAGACTTCATTTGGAATCTCATCTATACCAGGTGCCTTTCCATCTTTCATTATTCCTAACACCTTGCCTACTTCTTCCCTTGTTATGTCCTCTTCCTCATCTCTTTCTCTACCATGTTTCGCTCCTTTCCTAACTTTTCTCTCTACCCCTCCAAGCAAATCCATAAAATATTTTTTCCATTCTACCATTTCAATATCCTGATTTACTCTTTTTCTTCTTTTTCTCTATTTATTTACTACCTTCCAAACCTCTTCTTCCGTCCTAGCCTTCTCCGCCTCTTCCTCAAACCTTTTATTCTCCTACTCTTTCTTTTGATGACACAACTCAGTATACTCCTTCTTTTTTCTCCTATATTCTTCTCCACTACTTTTTTCTTTTCTCCATTTTCTTAGTTCCTTTCTGACCTCCTTCTTTTTCTCTTTACATTGCTCATACCATCCACTTATATTTCCCCCTTTATTTATTTATTTTTTGCTTGTACACTCTAATCCTCTTTTTATTTCTCCTATCATTATTTCCATCTCCTCGTCCACATTTCCCTCTCCCACTTTTATATTTCTGACCTTTTCTTTAAACTGTTCTTTTCCTTCCCTTGACCAATCCCCTTTTCCTGCTCTTTTTACCTTTGCTTCCTTTTTAGCCATATTGTTATTACTTTTTTCTCCCTCTAATGTCACTATTATGGAAAAGTGATCCGAATCTATATAACCCCCTACCTCTAGTTTCTTGACCATCTCTCTTACCTCATCATCTACTATCACATAATCAATTACCGTTCCCCTTTCACCTCCTGAGCATGTATATTCCCCTTCATCATCTCCCTCTATATTTCCGTTTAAGATAAACCATCCCAACTCCTCCAAGCTCTTTAACAATTTCTTTCCCTCCCCATTTAGTATCTTGTCTTTGGATTTTTTCCTCTCTCTCCTCCCCATTCCTTTCCTCCTCTATCTCCTGTTCTGGCATTGAAATCTCCCCCTATTATAAGCCTAATCTCTTCTTTATTTTCTTCAATAATTTCTTTCATCTCCTCTAATTTCTCCTGCATGTCACCGTTCACATAAACCCCCACTATCTTCCACTTCTCTCCTCCCATCTTTACATCTTCTACTAATAATCCTTCTTTTCGTTCTTTCATCTCTTTCTTATCCTTCCCTGTTATACATTCGTTCCTTACTCC
>CAKNYM010041889.1:32737-96018 GCA_932195095.1 Andricus curvator | reverse complement strand
AGTTCATAACATAAAAAGCATTACACAATTATTTTCATTGAAGCATTCAAATAATTTTTACATTATATTCTCCTTTAAATTTGAAATTTCAATTCTATACATTTAATTCACTATTAACCTTTTAAACCAATTAACAAAAAAACTAAAAATTATGTACATATAATTTTGAAAATTGAATTCAGATATAGTCATTTCACAACGTCACAAGCATTTGAAAAGATTATATGTATAATTTCAATGGAGGTATTTTAAAGAAAAAATAAACTTTTATTACTAAAATAAAGGCCCATATTCAGTTACATAACATTCAAGTAAATAATCAATTTATGTTACTAAATTGAAAAAAATTTAAATTCACTCATTATTTAATTTAAAGTTTTCAACAAAATCAATCGACCAATAATTAATTAAACTGTTTACAACATAAAAAGCATGAAACTATTATTTTCATTGAAACATTCAAATAATTTTTACTTTATATTTGTTTTTCTTATTTGAACTCTCATTTCTGACGATATGAATTATCAATAACCTTCTAAACTAATTCAAGATAATGTAATTTTTAATAGAATCAGGTAATAATAATTAATTAATCAGTTCACAATATACAAAGCATTAAACAATTATTTTCATTCGAAAATTCTAGTAATGTTTACATCATATATATGTTTTTTGTTCGAAATTGCATTTCTATACATTTAATCCAATAATAACCTTTAAAACTAATTAAAGGAAAAAATAAAAATATAATTAAATGTACATATCATTCTGAGAATTTAATTCATATATATTATAGTCATTTAACAACGTAAGAAACACTTTAAAAAAATAATTAATCAATCAGTGCAGAAAATAAGAAGCATGGAACTATAAGTTTTAATTAAAAATTCAATTAATTTTTACTTTATATTTGTTCAAGATTGACAATTAAGAAAGATTGTACTTTATAATATATCACTGCGGTGGCGCCACGAACTAAAAGCATTTTGTCATTCATCTAATCTAAGCGAGTAGAATATAGTGTATAGTCAAAATATCTTTGGTATAGTACATACAATAAGATCGGCCGAAATATAACGCGCATATCATTTTACGACGTGTTCGGAGACAGTAAGTCACAGCAACCAAAGATATAATATCTTCAATAACAACTTACATTGAAAGTAATAGTAAAAATAAATGAATCAAAATAATTATCGGCGATCGATAAAATGAGAAATCTACTTTTTTAATTCTGTTAGTTTTAATTTTAAAACATAGAGGTCACCCTATGACTCACTATTCCTAACAGAAATTCTTTCTCCATGAAATTACGAGTTTTCATCTATAGGATCATTAATTTATGATACACTCTCAATTAGTATCTTGCGAATCTGTATTTATCGATTACACATTAATGTCACTCAACCTGAACAATTTATGTACTGTTGCAAAGTTTATACTTAAGTAAAAAAAATATCAACTTCTTAAAATCGGGTCTCACAGACATCTTAAGAATTTATTTAGCTTGCTTTAAAAAAAAAAAAAAAAAAAAAAGAGGCGGTCCAATATTCACATCGTGCGCAGGGGGACGTGACATACGATTATAAAACTTAATAAGTATGTAAAAAATCATCCAAATTATAAAAAGTATTGTATGTATTATGCAAAAATAGTGTCCATTATTTATTATTTGAAATAAACGTTAATAAATCGATTTTGAACTATAAAAGAATCTGCGCACGTATAAAATGAACAATTTTTTAGATTTCACCTAAAATAAGAACTTTGGATGTAGAAAGGGAAAACTTGTTGGATAGACTTTGAAGCGATTTTTTAAATCCTTAACTCCAAAATATTCAACACAATAAAATTCTTGAATTTTATCGTTTTCAACTGAATATAACTTATATTATACGTTCATCTCAAACATTAAAAATTGTTGTCAACATAATTCAGCAATTCTTCATTTAGAATTTGTAGTTTAAGACAGGTGGGTGACAAGATATTATGCCTGCTTTTTTGTTTATATTTTCTAAACAAAGTCTTATACGATTTGAAATATTAGCAAAACACTGGTTATTAAAGTGGTCAATCTTTTGAAAAGTACCCTTACGATTATTTAAGATATAATTTTTTTGAATACCGTACGCAGAAAGCGCGACTTTCTAGTATTATAATAAATCTATCATTTTTAAGAAATTTTCAAGCTTTCTGCAATTAAGAATTTGTCCAAAATACTCCGCATTCTATCCCAATAAATTTTTTTTCTAAGCTAACGGACCGAAAAAAGCTTGCTGGCCAAATAACACTTGTGGACTGAAAAAAGCTCGCATGGCTCGTACAACTTTCACAAAACCACAATATGTCATCGATATGCGAAAACGAATATTACTGCATTGATTTCAGCCAATTTTTAATGTATGCTAGTCTTCGGTACACGAGAAAACACAGTTCCTTGAAAAACATGACTTTTCGTCAATTGCACGTAAAAGAAAAAAAACAATAAATTCTAAAATTGGCCTTGAGAGGTCTCCTATTGATTAAATTTTTTCCAGTATCAAGGAAAAAACTTTAAATCGAATAAAAATTAAAAGGTATAATCATTTTCTAAGTTTCGGTCTGCAAACTTCGATCGGCCCATAAACTTTGTTCGTTCCGCGATAGCTCGCTGCTCGACCTGACCCACTCATGAAAAGCACACAAAACGCAGTATTGAAACATGAGTAATATAGGAAACATTAATTACCTAATTGAAAAATCGAATGATAATAGAAAAAATATTGAAAAACCGGATAAATTTTGGACCTAAAACATAAATAACAGACCTAAAGATTTCAAAATAGCAAGTCTGACAAATTTCTCAAAAAGTGTTCTGAAATGATGGTGATCAGAATGCTAATGTTAAAATTATGATATGGATAGGCATTTACACCCAATAAATAAAAGGGATATTATCTCTCTGCAGGATCGATTAGGCTTTGATTATGTTGACATTTCTAAATAACAAATATTACCTATCGTTCATCTACGCATTTCACATTACTATTTTATGACATTTAATTTCTAATTAATAAAAAAATAATCAAAGTTGCAGTCGCTAAAATCATAAATCTCATAGAAATTACCTACGAGTTCAAAATAACTTCTCTCATCCCTTTTTTATTTTCGAGTTACACTGTCCTGTTGTCAAATTATATCTCGGATGATACTTTTAAGCTTCTGCTTGGCTAGGGACAGTCACTTCCATTTCTTCCTAAATTCAGGAAAGAAAAAATTCTGCGGAACACTAATTCCTTCAAAATCAAGAAGAGACCTTCCTACCCAGATTAATTTAAGGCCCTCGGCTTCTTCTAGATAGCACAACGAGGAAAATGCTATCATAAATAATACAATTAAAATAAATCTAACATTAAAAGTAAAAAATAATCCGGTCTCCCCGTGTTAGAAAGACAAGTTTGTAGTCCTGGTCAAAAGTTCTTCAACGTTTCAAATTGGATAAAATTTGGATGTTGTAATTAAAAGATGGGCCGCCTGCATTCCCGGCCTTGACCTATTCTGATTCGAATAAACAAAAAAATTCCAGATTATAAAGCGGAGAATTTCGGATAGATTTCGGGATTCGGATCAATTTTCCGAAATCTGCATTCTATCCGAAACATCAAGAGAGCGATCTTAAACCTTCTCTTTATTGTGCGCGTAAGTCTTCGATATAGCACTTAAAAATAATTTTTTGCACACATATTTTGCACAACAATGAATAAAAATCAAGTGACATTATGGATGAAAAATAAAGGATTTTTTATTAATTGCGGAAATCGGACAAATTTTGCGGAACCTGCAATCTTTCCGAAACTGCAAATAGATTATCTAAAGCATAAGCCTTATTGTGCGCAGAAGTTTTCTTTATATTCTGGCACCTACGCACAGACGTCTAAAATTTGTTTTGTTCTCTCAAGATTCCGCTGCTTGTAAGTATAACAGAGCATTATATTGTATACAAAAATTTAAATAAAACTTTTCCAGGATCCTTCCTGAATAATGCTCCCTGAATATTGCTGGCCCGACTTTCAATAAGTTTCCGAAGGCAATCTTCCCTCAATGTCCTTAAGGTTTTCCCGAAGTTTTAAAACCAGGAGTTCATGATGCACCAACATAATTTAAGAAAAATTTTTGTTTCTTCTTGCAGGGTTAAGTTCACAATTCGAATGTTTACCTAATGGCGAACCTATAACTCTCGTTCCTCGTGAAAAACCTTCTGATTCTTCAGACAGATATCTTTCTCCTGCCAGGTCTCCTCTTCTTGTCAGACCTGATTCTCCTGCCAGATCTCCTCCTCTTGCCGAACCATCTCTTCGTGTCAGGTCCAGGTCACCTGGTGCCAAACGCATCGTTCCACCTACCAGGATTGTTTCTTCTGACGGACAGGAATATGAACTTGACAAACTTCAATTTATTCGGATTACTCCCTATAATAATCCGAGCCGGGTATTCGAACTTCAAAAATACACTTTTCCTGCGGATAAGCCAATTAAAATACTCGTGAGAACGAATGTCTATGCGCCTGTACCAAACCAAGAACAAATTGTATTATCAACATCCAATGGTGACGTTTTTGCAATATTAGAGAGGAGTAATGCTCTTGCTGGAATATATACAACTAAAACTGGTAATCCTAGCCATGTACGTAAAGTACGGGCAAAAATAAACATGAAAAGCGGCACGATTAGCAGATTGACCCCAGAAGAATCCAAGGAATCTCAAGTAGGCCACCTTCGCCCAATCTTACTTTATTATAAAGTAGAACGTGTAAAACACAATCTTTCACACCTGTAATTCAATTATAAACAAATGTAAGGCTCAAATATCAAATAGTTACAAAGTAATTACAAAAAATAATAAAGGTAATATCTAATGGTTACCAAAGCTTCAATCTTTTGGCAATTCCCCACACAGAAAAAACAGAAGATAAACTTTACATCGATTTCCGACGAAAGATTCTTTGCAACAAAAATTAACTTCAGAGGATAAAGTTTACACAAATATCGGTTAAAGTTTCTTCTGTTTTTCCATGACAAACATATGTATTTTGAAAGACGCGAAGTTGGCTAAACAAAACTTTATCGCTCTACAAAATTTTCTGCAACAAATGTTATTCTTAGTTTTTTTTCTGTGCAGCCAGGTTTTTTCAGAAACAAGTAAAACAAATTTTCTTTTCATTCCTGAAGAATTTTTCTGATTGAACATTTTATTATATCTTGTGTCATTTTTCAAAAATTTTAATTTAAAAAAAGAATTAATGTTATTTTTACTAGATATTGGTGTTGTGGCCCGTAAATGATGAAGATTTTAGTGTATGTTTTTGATATGCATCTGTGCACGTTTCACTCTAAATCTATTTTTTTGTGCGTAAACTTTTTTCCTTATACAATTTTTTTTCTAAATTATGATAACTTTCAAAAAAGTGATTGCAATGCATATTTACTTATAACTAGTGTCTAACGAAATAACTTTTGAAACTCAAGTTGATATTCTCACATGAACCTAAAACATTTTTTGCTCGGAATCATAATCTGTTTTCTCCACAATCAGCCTTCGAGCTGTAGGTTTTTTATTTTCCTTGTACTCATTTCCCGGAGTCCAGTTGCACTTTTTCTGAATACTAATATGTAAAATTTGTACTGGTAATTTTTGAAGGTGTGCAAAAAAGATGTGAAAATGTATAATTATGGTCAGATAAAAAGTTTCTTCCTGTATCAGAATTACTTCAAAGGGAACGAATCGACAATAATTTTCAACTTTTACGCTCAAAGACCCTTTCATTCACCTTCAAAAACCACCCCTTAATTAGAGAAATGAGAGTTTTGCGATATATTGAAGTTTATTAAGTTTTTTTGAACCTTTTTCTCCCAGATCAGCAAACCAATCGATGTGCCATATATTTGTATTAACTGTAAAAATAATTTTTTATAGTTTAAACAATTCCTTGTAAGCGAGGAATTTCAAAATAATGAAATTTTCTAAATCGGGCTATCTTCAGATTTAATGTAAAGAACCAATGTTTTTAAAATAACATTTCTCTAATTGTTTAATATTTTCAATGTGCTAAAATGTATCTTATAAGCAGAGAATGATTGAGAAACGTGTTTGTTTGTTATTTGATTGATTATTCGTTATTTTACAGTCATCAACTTTTGAAATCATTATAAATTTTCCAAAGCATTTTTTATTGCTCAAACAATTGACTTTTATCAAGAAGTTGTAAAATGATGATATTTTTCAAATGAAATGAGTTTTATAAGCAATGTAGTGAACCAATATATTCAGTATAACAATTATTCTCTAATTGTTTAATCAATGATGAAATATGTAAATGTACTTTGAAAAGCTGAACATGCTATAAAAAGGTGTTTCTTCGTTATTTGAATATTCAGTGGATACGTTACTAATATTGATCTACTTTTCAAAAAATTGCAATTGCTTATCTAATTGCAGAGTGGAATAATGATAAAAAAAATGTCGTGATTACTGCAAGTCTACAAATAAATCGATTACTAACATAATAAGTTAATAGCTTAGATTGTATTGATAAAATTACAGATTTTCTGTTTTGTAAGCCTCATTTACAAAAATTTACTGGACAAAGTACTCTTATCGAAATCAAAATAGTTATTAGTTGTTTCTAAAGTTTGATAATCACTTTAGGAAGAAACATTCTTCAACAGTTAAATAATAGTTTAACAGTTTAAAAAGTGTTCACAATGTTTAACAGTTTAACAATTTTGAATAGTTTAAGCAGTTGAGAAATAACACAACAAAGAATAGTATTCTCAACATTCACTTCCTGTGCAATTAATTTCGACAGATACTGACTGTTTATGATTGACAGGGGTAATTAATTTTCTTAAAAAATTAAATTTTTTCAATGTTTTGAAGTTTGTGAAAAATGCTTGCAAATGAATGACTACGTATGTACCTAGGTTATATAATATACTCAATGAATCAAATATGTTTATATTAAAATCACTCATATTTTCTTACTATTTATATTGTCGGGACAAATATAGACCACATATTCAATATAAAAATTAATTAACCGAAAAAATTTTTCAATTCATTCAAAATTTTCAGTTACAGACACAGAAAATTACAAAATTTTAACTGAATTTTCTGAAAGATGTGACTAAAGCTTTATGCAGTTACCATTGCTGAAATTTCTGTTACTGTTTAGGAAAATTTAGAAATGGTTTCTGCATAAAGCTTGAGTGACGCGTCTCTGAAAATTCCTACAGAAATTTCTAACAGTGTGTAGGGTTAAATCCAACTGATTATAATTATGCGGCCTACAACCCGCATGTTTATTTGAAGGGATTAAATGAATCCAGGCACTTGAACGTGATTAATGGTGTTTATTCAGTGTAAACTTTCAAACTGATAATAAAGCCGAACGAGCGGCACACGTGTGGAACATGCCACTTGATTCACATTTTAGAAGCGAATGAATAGGTAGAGAGACGCAACTCTCATAGCTGCCGAACTCATGAACGCACACCCCCCACTCCGCTGAGTGGTAAGGTTGGGTAGGCTATCCCTACAAGTGTATAGGTTCTGGTAGGTTAAGATATTAATAATCTGACTCCATGTATATTAGCCCAGTATTCCTATATGGGTTCGGGTTCAGTGAAACTAAGTAGACTGTTTCAGAATAATATAAGTGTTTATTAAATGAGTGCATTGCTCGCAACTCAGAGAGATACGTCACGACATGTCGACACGACACCGGCAAGGCAGCAACTGAGAGGGAAGCTCTGTACAAAATGGCTGACGCTAGGTGGTCGCGGAGAGAGAGAGAACGAGTCACAGAGTGAGACAAAATAAATGCTTGCGCTGATCTAGTGGTACGTGTAACATGAAATGTGAGTGCGAGCAGAGAGTGGAAACTCGATCACGGAGTGGAGAGTCGATGTGACAAGAGACTCGATGTGACAAGTATGTTATTAACCCCTACAGTACTCCCCCCGTAAAAGATAAAGTAGTTTTGAGTTAAAATGTTATAACCACTTGAGTGTAGGTTTACGTCAAATTGTTACGATACATACAGGAAAATGACATACAAGTTACGCAACAACACTTGTTAAATATAAAGTAGCACGTGTCTGTCGATTGATGCGCACGCTAAAATTACATTTGTAAAGTACATACATAAGAACTATCAGTCTTTTTCTTTTGGTCGACTGAGTGATTAAAACTACAGAAAGTAAGAATCAAAGTGATTGCGTGGAACAATGAACTGTGAACTCATCAAAAAATTTTTTACAGTTGTAGAATTTGCTACGCTAGAAGAAATTGCGCGAGTAACATGTGAAGTTTGATATATATTTTAGATATTAAAGGTTACTTTCTTTTTGGCATATGTTCGTAGCGATGGAAGAACATTGTTTGAATTGGCTGTGTTGCAGCTGGTTGACTGGAGGAGGTCGAGGTCGTCGCGAAGAAAATGCGCGGGTTTGATGTTTTCTACTGAGACCTGACGTGGATCGCCGTTGACTTTGATCTCAAAAATTCTGTCTGAAGTTCGGTTTATAATTTTGTGAGGGCCCGAATATGGCCGCTCGAGAGACTTTCTGGCGTGCAGACGCATGAATACATGAGAGCAATCCTTTAGTTCTTTAAAAAGAAATGGCTTTCGTTTGTATTTCTGGGCTACTGGAATCGGTTTCAACTTGCGCATGTGCTCGCGGAATTCTTCGAGAAATACATGTGGTTCCGACGCAAAATCCTCTGGCAGTACGAACTCGCCAGAAACTCGGAGTGATGTACCGAAAACGTATTCGGCCGGCGAAGCGCCTGTTTCTGAAACGTTGGATCTCAGTCCCAGGAGGACAGTCGAAAGAGATCGAGACCATTCGTGATCCGCGTTGCACATGATGGCAGACTTGAGCGATCGGTGCCAACCTTCTATCATGCCGTTAGAAGCGGGATGATAGGCGGTTGTGCGGATTCTATTGCACCCTGTAAGACTTAAGAGAGCTGCGAACACCTGCGACTCGAATTGAGCGCCTTGATCTGTCGTCAGAGTTTCAGGGGCACCGTATCTGGAGATCCACTGGTCCGTGAAAGCTCGACAGACGGTTAGAGCTTCGATATCGCGCAAAGGAATGGCCTCGGGCCACCGAGAGAATCTGTCGATTATCGTCAGAAAATATTTAAAACCGTGACTTACTGGGAGCGGACCCACGATATCCATGTGGACATGACGGAAGCGACCATCCGGCGCGGTTACCTGAGCTGGTAAGAGCTTGTTATACCGCGAAACTTTTGACTGTTGACAGTCGATACAAGACTTGCACCAGTCGGCTATGTCGCGATGCATGGAAGGCCATACGTAGCGCTTCCTGATCACGCGATCAGTGACCTTGGCGCCCGGATGGGCCTGCTTGTGGAAAAGCTGAAATACGCGCTTTCTTAACGTAAGCGGAATGACCGGACGGAGAGTTTCGCCGGTGAAGTCGCAGTACACGGACACGTTTTCCGCGCCCCTGAGTATCTTGCGAATAGTAAGAGAACAATTTGAATCAGCGACTAGCCGTTTTAGCTCTTCGTCCGATGCTTGAGCTTGAGCGAGTTCGTTCAAACCAATGTCTGTGGGAAGGCGAATGACTTCGACTCGAGATAACGCGTCGGCTACTACGTTTTCCGGGCCTGGGATATACTCGATATTAGTGGTGAACTGCGAAATAAATGATACCTGCCGTTGTTGTCTTTGTGATACTTTATCGGATCATTGCGAGAACACGTAAATCAGCGGCTTGTGGTCGGTGACCACTTTGAATGTTTGTCCTTCGAGGAAATATCGAAAGTACAGGATCGCCTCGTACACAGCGGTGAGTTCGCGGTCGTACGCGCTGTAGCTGCGTTGTGCCGGAGTGAATTTCCGCGAGAAAAATGCGAGCGGCTTCCACGAATCGTCAAGATATTGTTCGAGCGAAGCGCCCATGCCGAAATTAGAAGCGTCGGTGACTATCCGAGTGTCAGCTTCTGATGCCGGGTGGGCAAGTAAAGTCGCGCTAGCGAGGGTGGATTTTACCCTATCGAACGCGGCTTCGGTGTTCGGATTCCACGGAATTTCCCGTTTGTCGTTTTTGCGCGAATCTATAAGATATCCGTTCAACGGAGCTTGACCTTCGGCCGCGTGCGGAATACTCCGACGGTAAAAATTCGCCATCCCGAGGAAGCGACGCAATTCAACGATTGTTTTTTTCGTTTTGGGATTCGTAGAATCGCTTGAACTCTTTCTGGTACCGGCGCGCACCCGTGCTGGTTGATGACGTAGCCCAAAAACTCGAGGCTGCTTTTCCCGAATTGACATTTTGCTACATTAAGCCGGAGAGAAAATTTTTTCAAACGATCGAAAACCTCTCTGAGATGCCTCTCATGCTCCTCGACCGTCGAGGACGCGATGAGGATGTCATCTATGTATGCGAACGAAAAATCCAAATTACCTAACGCGCGATGGATGTAACGCTGGAATGATTGCCCGGCGTTTCGCAGGCCGAACGTCATAGACGTATATTCAAACAACCCGAAGGGGGTGATGACTGCTGTCTTAGGAATGTCGTCCGGAGCAATCGGAATCTGATGATATGCCTGGTGAAGGTCGAGTTTAGAGAAAACTTTTTTACCGCGAAGCATGTAAGAGAAATCATGTAGGTGGGGAACCGGATACTTATCGGGAACGGTGACTGCGTTTAACCGCCGAAACTCCCCGCATATGCGATATTCCCCGCTCTTTTTTCTGACCATGTGGATCGGAGCTGCCCAGGGGCTGCTCGATGGCCTGCAAATTCCCTCGTCAACCATCTGTTTGAAAATTTTTTTCGCGACAGATAATTTTTCAGGAGGAAGACGACGAGCGCGCTCCGCGACGGGAGAACCCACCGTAATAATGTGGTGATGAACGTCATCGACCAAAGGACCATGAGCCTTAACGGCGCCGGTTATCACCGGGAATCCGGACAGTATTGTGGTGTATTCATTCGGAATTTCGATCACACTAAAAGAGATTACTGCAACTTTTTTTACAATGCCGCGCGCGAATGCGTTTATGGTGGGATCGATGAGTTTGCATCCTTTTAGATCCGGTAGAAGCCCGTAATGCTTAATGAGGTCGGCCCCCAGGATAGGATGCGGCACGTCTGCGACGCAGAAATTCCACGAAAGAGGTCGAATTCCTACGTGGAGTGTAGGGAACTCTTCACCGTAGGTATTAGTACACGAGTCGTTAGCGGCGAAAAGCTTGAAGCTATTTGGAGTTTTTCCGTGAAGATTGCCGACTGGAAGCAATGAAATTTCCGCGCCGGTGTCGACGAGGAAACATTCCGCTGTGAATTTATCGAAAACGTGAAGACGCGCCGACTTTTGCTGGAGAGGCGGGTTTACCTCCGAAATTGCTAGTCATGCTTGATTCTTGGCCGCATTGCTATTCCACTTGCATGGATGTTCGGCGGTGCCGCGGCATGCTCTGGCCTTTTCCCGGAATCTGTAATGTGCCCAACACAAATTTGACCTTCGACCCTGGCTTAGCGAACGCTTTCGATCGCGGTCGGTGCTTTTAGATCGCAGAGATTTTTCAAGCGAATTTACCTTTGAAGAAAGGGCGGATAGGTCCTGCCGAACTTGCTCGAGCAACCCCGCCAGGTCGTTTCATTTTGACGTTGATGCCGCGGAAATGAATTGCGGAGAACTACTCATAATTTCTGTAGCGAGGTCGGCCGCTTCAGCTAATTTGTCGATAGACTCGTAAGTGTTTGTGACTAGGATGCCGCGAACCGTCGGCGGTAAATGATCCAGAAATATTGACCTGACAACCGTCTCATCGACTCGATTTTCCGCGTTTTAACTGCGAATTCGGTTCAAAATTAATGATGGCTTGCCGTCGGTGAGAATTTGACCCTTTAACAATTGGCGCAATCGCGTTTCGGACGACGCCGAATATGTGTTTATTAGCCTTTCCTTGATTCTTACATATTGATCGGTGACGTCAGGATCCACGACGATGTTGCGACACGTTTGCCCGATATCATAGTCTAGCGCGCCTAAAACGTAATCGGCTTTTGTTTTGTCCTGCGTAATGTCGGCATTTCGAAATGCTGCTTCAATTTGTAGAAACCAATACGCGGGATCATCGCGAAAAAATGGAGGCAGTTTAGGCACGCGGGAAGACTCGATTCGCGGAGTTTGTAGTTGTTCCAAACGCGCGCGTAAAATTTCGATTTGTTGCTGAGCTGTGGCGAAGTCGCCCGCGCTTGCAGCAGCGTTTTGAACGGCGTCGTTCTGATCCATGACGACGAGGTAGAGATCGACGCGATGCTAAATTTATCGAGACGAACGGCGAAAAAAAGAAAAAAAAAAAAAAAGGAAATGGAACACTCGCGACGCGATGCACACTGTATTTACCGAAAAAGAAAAGGAAACCGCACTGCGCGTTTATTTACTGTGAAAACAGCTGCCCAGAAACACTTACTGTATTTTTCTGAATCGAAGTGAGCAAAATGACGTCCGTTAAGTTCTCCCGAGCTGACATCTCCGTTGGCTGCTATGAATTACGTCGAAGAAATGGCGGGAGTGGCGTCAGCATCCTCCAAGCGACGACGTCGACCTCTCCGGAGCGCAGGATAGCTGTGAAAAAGTGTCTAGAAAGTAAATTTGCCTTTGATGAGGTTAAGCGTCGCCGTGTATGGCAGACGGCGTCGTTTTCACAAGAAGTGTGTGACAAAGAAAAACGTGAAAAATATAAAAAATTTATGATGCGCAATTCCACGATTGAACGGCAATGGAGACAGATGTCATTTTTTAAAAAGTGATTACGTCATAAAAGGAGTGTTACTCCCAATAAAAACCTTGAAGAATGACATGTCGTGGTCTCACGATGTCTGTAGATGCATTTATATCATTTAAAATTATTATGAAAAAAGATTATGTGCCACGTGGCGATGCAAAATTACGCTAGTGCTCTGCTGGACAAAAATGCGACAAAAAAACTTTGATACAAAAAAAATATGCAGATTACGGTAGACTTACACTATTTTTTGATGAATCCTGGAGCTACGGCGTGTGATTCCTTGTAGATTACCTGTAGAAACGTGGATTCCGTGATGGCGTCCCTTGGCTTTGGCGCCGAAACGGCGTGGGTAGCATCCCTGTCGGATCAAAAGTGCGTTCCTCGTAAAATGATTTCTGACGGAGTGGATTGCGTCACTCGAAAAATTGGTATTGGCAACGTGGCTGGCGTCCCTCGGAAAATGATTTCTGACGGAGTGGCTTGCGTCACTCGAAAAATTGGTTTTGACGCTTGGCTGGCGTCCTTCGCAAAATTGGTTTTGGCGTCATTCAAAACATTTGTGCTGACGCTTGACTGACGTCCTTCGAAAATTTCTTCTGGCGTAATTCGCAAAATTTGTGCTGACGCTTGGCTGGCGTCCTTCGAAAAATAGGTTTTGGAGTTGCGTACCTGATGTCGTGCGTGCGAAAACGTCCGCTTAAAAGTCTCGTTGCGATGTCGGGGTCACCAATATATAGGTTCAGGTAGGTTAAGATATTAATAATCTGACTCCATGTATATTAGCCCAGTATTTCTATATGGGTTCGGGTTCAGTGAAACTAAGTAGACTGTTTCAGAATAATATAAGTGTTTATTAAATGAGTGCATTGCTCGCAACTCAGAGAGATACGTCACGACATGTCGACACGACACCGGCAAGGCAGCAACTGCGAGGGAAGCTCTGTACAAAATGGCTGACGCTAGGTGGTCGCGGAGAGAGAGAGAACGAGTCACAGAGTGAGACAAAATAAATGCTTGCGCTGATCTAGTGGTACGTGTAACATGAAATGTGAGTGCGAGCAGAGAGTGGAAACTCGATCACGGAGTGGAGAGTCGATGTGACAAGAGACTCGATGTGACAAGTATGTTATTAACCCCTACAAGTGTCCGTCTTCTGCTGCCCTCTATCTGTCCTTTCTGGGCTTTGCATGATCAGTATACCTACCTAATTTGCCTACAGAGTATTCTCAAATTTACAAAAAAAGTGAATTTTTAGGAAGTTACAATCTGAGGATACACAAACTGTAAAAAAATGTATTGTACAATTTCAGTGTTATAAACAAATTTCATGCACAAATAAACAATTTTCATTTTTTTAAAAATAAATTTCGTTCTTTTTTTTATTCATATACAGTGAATTGTCGCCTAAAATAAGCGTTTTTTTCTTTGCCTATTATGTACGGAAGTAGCTTCTCAGACTTATTAAACTCGAGAATATTGTTAACACCTAACATTTAGCTTGGTTATAAATAATCAAAGTTAACAAATAGTACATTTTCTTCCTTTTCGTGTCGAAAAAATTGCTTTTTATCTTACATGTATTGTAATAGCTTGTCAAACTTATTCTGCTGCAAGCTCTATTAAAACTTAACATTTATCTTTGTTAGAAATAAACTAAGTGAATAAACCGACCATTCTCATACTTTGTTCGCGGAAAAAAATATATTTTTCGTCTTATATCTATTAAAATAGCTTCACAGATTTACTGCAATCCAGAAAATTAAAAAAAAAT
This sequence comes from Andricus curvator, assembly GCA_932195095.1. NCBI lineage: Eukaryota > Metazoa > Arthropoda > Insecta > Hymenoptera > Cynipidae > Andricus > Andricus curvator. Next base: position 81,427 of record CAKNYM010041889.1, on the reverse strand, counting down.
TAACATTTGGTTTTGCTTAAAGTAATTTTAGATAAAAAATAGAAAATTGAGATATATTCTTGCAAACAGCTTATCAGGCTTACTGAAATCCAGATTTCTTCTGGATTTCGAGAAATTTAAAATATTTCTAGGGACCTGAACGGGTTTTTTTTTAACTTTGAAAATAAGTTTAATTTATATGTCAGGATTTTCAAATGATTTCTACTTATTTTAATAGATTTTTACAATTTCAACAAATTTCAATGATTTTAAGAGATTTCAACAAAATTATAGGGATATCAAAGAATTTTGTAGGGTTTCCAAAGATTTCAAAGGGATTCAAAAGAATTTTAGCAGATTTAAGGGATTTGATAGGACCTCCAAGTATTTCAAAAATTGTAGAGGATTTCACAAATTTTAAGGGATTTCTAGAGAACTTAACCCTCGCTAACCCACTTTATCGAAAATTGGCATTATTCAAAATAAATGTGTGAATTATATCATGATAAAAATGAAAAATAACAATTCTTAATACATTTATCAAACCAGAAAAAAAGTTTGACAAAAAAAAATTTCTTTGCATCAAAGAAATTTGTGCATTATAATGGGATTAAAGAAAAGTTTATTTGACTAAAAGAAATTCTTTTGGTTTTATTTGTTATAACCGCTTGTTAGCTAAAAACATTGAATTCCGAAAAAATATTGACTTACAGCATTTCTATGACGATATACATTTTCTTGCAAAGAAGTGATACTCAACTTTTTTTCTGACGCATTTAAAATTAATAAAAGAAAAATTTTCAATTTTTTTTTAAATTTAACATTTAAAAACACATAAAAATTTATTTCTATCATGAGAAAGACTTCCCTGTGCATCTAACAGTTTCTGGCAGAACTGTAAGGCTCCTTTTGTTTTCGCAAGCAAATTTCTATGATTTTTCACTTTACTGATTCAGGATTTCGTTGATTTTAAAATTTTTTATTGGAATAATTATTAATCCATAAATTTATAATTCGCAATATTCATCATTTAGCGGGGTAAATTATGGTTCAACAAAAAATTGTTTAAACAAAAATTCTATAGTAGGTAAAAGTCTATCGCTTAACAGTAATTGAAAGTTTGAATAATAAAATAGGTCAAATGGTCAAAAAATAATAAGTTGATTTCACAAAAGTCAATTTGTGAAAATATTGACTAATTCTTTAGTGATTTCAGTTACCAATCAATTAGTAAACTTTTGTTGCCGATGTTTACATTCTCATCCTAATGAGAAGGTATTGGTTTTATGTAAAAATTGGCTTGGTCGGTTCTTATCAAATCTTCACGTTTTGAGACACCCCGAGTCAGAAAAAATTATTTTTACTAAGATGTCTGTCTGTAGTAGTAGATTATAGGCACGATAACTTTTTTTTAAATGATCAGATTGGATTGAGCTTTGGCTCTTTTTTTCAACGCCTAAAAGAAAAGGACGAGTTCGTTCACCAGCTATTTTTGATAAAAATCCAAAAAGATGAAGCATTTTCAAAAATTTTTTAAACATTTTTTTTTTAAATCTATGTACGGCTATTTGTAGTATACGGAAAGTCGAACAATTTATCCTCACGACTTTTTTCGATAAAAATAAAATGATCAGAGTTATAGCATTTGCAAAATTTAAAAAAAAAACACATAAAATCATAACAACTTTTTGAATTTTCTTGAAAAATGAAAAATTCAAATTTTGACCCCACAAAACATAATGAAAAAAAAAATCGATTTTGCTGTCAAACTATGCCAGATACGAAAAAAGATGAATTAACCAACATTGTACTCTTAAAAATGATCTACAAATTCGTTATGAATCACTTTTTCATTTGACGCGTAGTTTTTGTTTTATTCATAAAAAACAACAATGAAAATGAAAAAATAAAATTTTCGGTCAAATTTAACAAGCTACGAAAAAAAATAAATAGACAAAAGTTTTTCACCCAAAAAAGAGCTATACATTTTTTATTAATAATTTGTTGATAAGACGCGTAGTAGTTAAATCAAATCTGAAAATTTGCTTTCACCCTTTTTTTCTCACGAGACGCGTGATGAGAATGTGTTCGTTAAAGCCGAAGGAGCTTTAACAAAAGAGAATTCACAATCACTAAATTTCAGTTGTCGATGGTTTGACTTTTGATTTTAAAAGTCCTATGCAAAGAGGTGGGGGATGTACAATGACCGAGCGCGTAGCACGAGATAAATATATTATCGAGCGCAAAACGTGAGTTCCAACAGGTTCGCGCCCCAGGCGTGCTCAATTTTTTTTTATTTTTATTTCTTCAATATGAAATGGTGTACGTGACGTTTGTCAGGTGTTTGCTATAGTGTTTTGTCGAATTTCGTTTTGTTTCTGTGAGTGAGTTGTATAGGTGGAGGTGGCGTAGTATTATCCTGGATCATATCACGTAGCCTATTGACAAGCTTCACAAAATTGCCTTCTTATTGTTTCGATAAAAGCTGAAAATGTTCAGCAATTGTGTGTTATTATTAAACTTTCATTTTATTTAAAGAAATAATTTCCTTAATTTTAAATAATGAGATTAAATTAATTATTTCTTAAAAATTAGCCAGTATTTTATTTGAATTAAATTTTTTAAATTGGAGAAATAGTGTAAAACAACTAATTTCTGTAACTCAAAGTAGGAGAAAAAATGTAATTATTTAAGACTGAATCAATTTTTGCTTCCTCATATATAAAACTTTGTAATTTTATTAACTTCGAAAACTTTGGAATTCGTTTAATTGAACTTTCCTCAATGAAAAAATATTTAGTTTGTGTGTGAATCTGAATACGATTGAAGATAAATTTCTAAAAATTGAGAGCACCAAGTTGATGCAAGAATCTAAAAGATTCCTTGACTCGAGACAAATTATGTGACCTATAATATTAATATACTTTTTTTAAAGTACAAAATATATGGTGACGAATCGATTGAAATATAATATTAATACATTTTATTGAAGAGTCAGGAAGTTGTGGTAATTTATAATATTTGAAAAATCGGCTTTTCGTATTTAAACTTTTTTCATTATCACAATTCAAGAATAATGAAACAACGGAAAAGGTTCCTTAATTCGAGACGGGTAAATTGACTAATAATATTAATATAATTTATCAAATATTACAAAAGTTTTCGTGATTTATACTATTTCAATTTTGTTATTTTTACTTCCTCTGAAAGCAAGAAAATATATTTCCTAATGAATCATAATGAGGAAGCACAGTGACCTTAAAAATGAGCACGATAAACTGTAAATACAAGCAAAGTGGAACAACAGTTTCTTTACTTTTCTCCTGCATTCCTGCCTTCCTTTTTCATTTTTGTCCTGCACTCCTGCAATTCTTTTTCCCTTTTTTTTTATTTATCATTCAGTTTACAACGCATAATTCTACAATCTTTGAGTTTAAAAATATTTTATTCAAGCTCTTCATTTATAAGTTCAATTTTGAGTTCTTCAGTTTGCATTTCAGTTTGGATTAAAACGGCCACCCTGTTTTTTCCCATCTACTCACTACGTCACTATGCGACGATATGTATAATGTCAATAACTTTGGAATAAAATTATTGTAATCAAGTGCACATATTTCACTACCTATTTCTGTGCAATATTATCTTTCTAATTTCCTCTTCAAATTAAAAAGCTGCATATTTTCATACTTTAAAGATTGTTTGGTTTGGGTGTGGTGAGCCCACACTTGTAGTTATTTATAACTACAAGAAAAACCTAGAAACACTACCCGAATCGGGTAGTGTCACGCCTACCCTGAAAGGGAAATGGTTTAATGGTATATATATAGAGGAAGCTTTGTAATGGTGTTATTTTCCAAAAAATTTAAATTCATTTCATTAAACCTTTCTCAATTTGAAAATGTCTAATACAATTTTCTAAGCAATTGTCCGAATGTGTGTTGGTGTGTGTTTGGATTTGTGTGTGTGTGGACGTCACACTTTTTTGTGAGCACGATAACTTGAAAACGGTAGAAAATAAATTGATGAAATTTGAAAGCGAATTTTCACCACTAATATCTTGAAACTGACCGCAGGATTTCTCAAAATATTTATTGAATTTTTTTTAGCACTCAATAATATTCCAGAAAACGGTTTTTTACAGTAAAACTTTTTTCATTAACATAATTCAAAGTTGATGCAAGAATATAAAAGATTCCTTGGTTCGAGACGAATCGATTGACCTATAATATTAATACATTTTATTAAAGAGTAGGGAACTTATGGTAATTTATATATTTTGAAAATCGGTTTCTTATATTAAAACTTTTTTCATTAACATAATTCTATTGTGTGCAAGAACAGAAAAGATGTGTTGAGTCGAGACGAATCGATTGACCTATAATATTATTGCATTTTATTGAAGAGTAAGGAAGCCATATGGTAATGCATAATATTTGGAAATACGGTTTTTTACAGTAAAACTTTTTTCACTAACATAATTCAAAATTGATGCAAGAACGAAAAAGATTCCTTGATTCGAGGCAAATCGATTGATCTATAAAGTAAATACACTTTATTGAAGATCAAGGAAGTTATGCTGATTTATAATATTTGAATCATCTGTTTGAAACAGAAAAACTTTTTTTCTCGACTTGATTGGAAGTTGACGCATGAATAGAAAATACTTTCTTATCAAAAATTTTCAAATAGAATAATTCTGACAATTTTTGTAAAGAAATCATAATGCTGGGAAAGGAATAGGGTGCGACAGAACTTTTCCCTTTTCTAGCTCGAAAAATTATAATTTCGAATACAAAATTTGATTTGTCTGATTTGTCTTTGTATTCAGAACATTTTTTTGTATTATTTTGTATTTGTGTACATTTCTATTTTTAAATTGATTAAAATTAAGACTTTGGCTTGTCTATTATTTAAAAAAAATCACTAATGCTTCCTCTATGAGGAAGCAAAAACATTTTCTAACGGTAAGCAAAGTGCTCGTGAAATGTGCACCATATAATTATAAATATAAAGTAGAAACACTCGAGATCGAATTCACAGCTAGTTTAATCAAATATTTGAGTTTTTCGCCAAATGCTCGAATTTTTAAACAAAGAAGATTCATCTTCAACCAGAAACAGGTACATTTTTAACCAAATAAATGAATTTTTGATAGAAAAAGAATAATTCACAACGGAAAATATAATAGTTGATATTAAACCTAAGAAATACTTTTATTTTAAATGAAAAACAGTCAAGTTTAACAACAACAAAATGAGTTCTGAACGAGAAATGTAATATTTGATATTTCAAATAAAAAGTATTCTAATTTTGAATCAGGACCATTTCAATTCAAGCAAAAAAGAAGAAAATTAGCCCGCCGTCAATATTCTTTAGAAAATTATCGTCTGACAACGACATTTCTTCTTTCCCTCTTGCCTCATTTGTTGAAAAGGATAATAAAAATCAAATTATAATTAGCCTGTAAGCCTGGCTCTGTAATACCAACGACCTTCACTTTCAATAAATGAGGGTGTCACCTGACGGTTCACTCCTGACTACTGGGCTAGTCATGCAACGTCTGACCATAGCTGCTCGTACCACTGACCGCTCATGGCACCACACCGGCTACGCAGTGGTCGACGCCGTTATGGTCAGGCACCGGTCTATCTCCAGCGTCCGCGTGCAGTATACTTTAGTGAACGTGCGACGCTGGAAATCTCAATGGCGCATGACTAAAGCACTAACAACCAAGAACTGATATCCCACCTTTCAAAAACATTGATAAAACATTTGCGCTCTCCCCCACAGACAAAGCAAATCTGCTAGCAGCAAACTTCGAAAACAATTTCACGCCACACGATGAGCCAGCCGACCCACAACACATCGCCGAGTGTGAAAAAGTTGTAGACGAGTATCTCAAAGTACCCAGCTCCGACAATTTCAAAAAGATAACACATACGGAAATAGCCAAACAAATTTAAAAAATTGAAAATAATAAAGCTCCCGGACCTGACTCAATTTCAAATTTCGTCCTCAAAAAACTCCCGACCACCTACCTCACTCTGCTCGCCGCCCTCTTCAACGCCTGCATTCAGCTGAGCTACTTTCCTGATTCTTGGAAAACAGCCCACATTCTAGTTTTTCAGAAGAAAGGCAAAAACCCACATGACCCAGCTAGCTATAGACCTATTAGCCTACTCAATACAATGAGTAAAATCTTCGAAAAAATAATCCTCTCTCGCGTAAACTATCACAGGAGCTCTATTTCTTGATGTAGAGAAAGCTTTTGACAGTGTCTGGCATACGGGGCTTTTGAAAAAACTGATTAATTACAAATTCCCAAAAGGGCTTATCCACTTTATACATTCGTATCTTACAAACAGAAAATTTTCAGTCAAAGTAAGCCAGACACTCTCACGAAAAAGGCCTATCCGAGCGGGTGTCCCCCAAGGCAGCATCCTAGGACCAGTGTTTTTTGTCACTTTCGTGAACGAAATTCCTGAGGTCCCTGAAGTCACAATTGGCCTATACGCAGAAAACACGGCACTATTCACTTCTTCCTGGTCAATACAAAAAATGTTAAAACTTCTCTACAAAGCCCTTGAAATCATTGAAGCGTGGACTAAGCTCTGGAGAATAAAAATCCACATATTGAAGTCAGAATCAATCCTTTTCTCAGTCAGGAAACCAGCCATAATGAACCCACCTAAAATGTTCAACAAACAAATCAAATGGAAAAACTCCGTAAAATACCTTGAGGGACGGTAATAAACGCCTCAACTGTAAACAACATATCCAGGAAACTAGAGGGAAACCACTCGGGGTCATCTCGCGCCTACATCCTATCGTAAATCGACACTCAAGCCTGAAACCTGATTACGCAATTATGATCTATAAAATATTCATCCGACCCATAATAACTTACGCTTGTACTATTTGGGGTGGTGCGTCAAGAAGCAACATCAACCAAATCCAGATAATACAAACTAAATTCCTCAGACGCATTACCAAAACTCCTAGATATACCAAAAATTCTGTCCTACATAAAGAATTTCAGTTACCCTATATCGCAGAATATATCAAAGAAACCGCCACTAAATTTTATGAATCCACATCAGTTTCACCTTTTCAGCATGTTTCCTCCCTAGGGAAATATGACTATGATCCTCTTCGCAAACACGCGATGCTAAGAGACTTTCTCATAAAATGAGATTTCCTCTCTCCTTGTCTACCTCTTTAACCTAAAATAAATTTCAGATTTTGTGGTTTTTTTCCCCCGCCTGCTGATTTTTTTTCCCACACACAAACGTCACTTCTACTCTCTGTCATGCCAAATTTCTCCCAGATTGTGTAATAATGCCCGAACGGGTAACACACATCAATTCCATCCAGTCATTATCATTCTTTGGGGAGATCATTAATCGCTGGTGCGCGGGTCGCGCGGCTCTGCCGCGACACCCGCTCACCTGCGTGCATTGGATTTCACAGGAGGGGGCGATGGTTGGGGCCCCCTCATCCCACCACCCTTCTTTTTTTTTTTTTTTTTTTTGTTGAAATCTCAGTTTGCCACTCGGCTTAGTCGACTCCAAACCAGGACAGCTAGCATTCTACAAGTCCAATTTAGGACCATGAATTAGTTCGCCTACGACCCGTGGTATCGAGTCCCTTTGGACCGGCCGCAGAAGTCGAGAAGCACTGCATCCGACCGCCGTTAATCTCATCCAACACAGAGGGATCTACAAAGGGTTAAGGTAAGCGAAAGAGTCCCTGCAACGCCCCCCCCCCCTGTCACACAGGTACGGAAGGTAGCAAATTGGGAGATCTGTGCCACTGGGGAGGTAGTGACGGTTCTTTAGGGACCGAATTCCCCTCAGGACGACACGACTTCGCCCCGCTTTCTCCCTCCTCCTAACCTTGGCATGTGGATGGGGTGAGTTGGTGCCTTCGCCTTCAGGCGGACTCTTCAAATACCTCAGATGGCGTCCTTCCCCTGTACTTTCTGAAGCGGAAACGATTAACCTCGAGAGAAGATCCCGTCAGCGAGAGGTAATTGAGCAGATCTTGCGTATTCAGGCATTGAAGGAGGACGCTCGGCGAGTTATCCACGAGGAGTTCGCGGTGGCCGAACAACAAGAGAATGAACTTCAGAATGCCCCCCTCTGGCAGAGAGCCAAGTTCAACGTGGCTATGAAAACGCCCGTAGGACATCGAGTCTACTTATCGAACAAGAACTTAGTTTGGAGGAAATGAAAAGGAAGAGGTACCAAACGACGAGGCCAATATCCTCCTTCTACTGGACCATCGACTAGTCCCCAAAGGAGACCCAATCCACTCAAGCCCCTGCCGAGTTAATAGATCATTTTCAAGGAATTAAAACAAGCTTTCTTTCGCAAAAATTGTTGGAAAAAAGGTGCGGCCTCTCTTGAAGAAAGACTTAAGAACAAGTTTAAAATTGAAAAATGAAGGTGAAATAAGGTTTTTAAGGCAAATTATTATTTTTGTCGTAAAGCTGGAGGAAAAAAGTTTTCAAACCCCCTAAAGACACTGACTCAGTACATGAGATTCCCCTTTCCCCCGGAAAACGCTTAAAGTCGGTGGTCTGTGTCCCATCAAAGGGGACACCAAGCGCTTAGTGACCCTCGAACAACCGCATTTCTGGACAGATAAACCCATCACCGAGGAGATTTATGTTCCTACGAAGGGCCCCCTGATCACACAACGCCACGGCTGAACCGATCCTGCTCGGTATGCCCAGAAACCTCTCTCAGACAGGGGGCGTGTTCAAGTACCCCAAACTCCATCCAGCCTCCTTCGTTTTCGCCTAGAGACGGCACATTTATACTGGAGAGGATGGGTCGACATCATTCAAGCTACCCTTACTATCCCTCTGTTTTTGGTTTTTGCTTCATTTCTTTTGATCTTCTACAGAGTAGCTTTTTTGTTTCGTTTATTTGAAACAAGAGTATATAATGTCTAGTGTCCCAAAGTTGTACATTTCCCCGAAGCTTACAATTATATATCGTATCATTTAGTTTGGTCTATTATTTATGCTCATGAAACATGACTCTATTAAAAGCTAGAGTCCTTAAATTGTTTTTTTCGATGGAGACAACAATTGTCTGGCGCGAAACGTAAACCAACTTTTTGTTAAGTTGTAGCTTGATAGTGGCACTTGCCCACGTGCACTCAGCCGGCGACAGTTGACAGGAGTGCAGGGATGACCACGCGAACTTCACCTTGGATGAAGCTGCGTCCTCGCCTTCATACTGAACCGAACACTTCTGGGAGTAGGAAAACACACTCCTTGGCGCCTAATGCAAAACCTACTCGAAAAAAGAGAGGACTTAATCACAGCGTGAATTTCCAAAAGCTCGAGAGGAACCATTCGGCACTACGAATGCTTCCAGTTTCGCCAACAGCGGGGCAGACTTCCCTCTCCGAACTCCGAGGTATTCGCTCTCTGCTTTAGCCAAACAAAAAATTTTGCAGTAACTCGGGCTAACATATCTGCCTTTCACAGACTGCAGCCTTCACCAATTGCTCGGAACAAGATATCATCGCTTAACAAAACGCATTCTTCTGCCTTCTGTAGGGTGAAACCCCCTATCAGGACACGCACACATATGGGCCAGGGGCTCTCCACGAGGGGTTCGACCTGCTCCTCGGACACCACACTCTCAAAAGCGCAACACACCGGCGTTACCACCAGCAAGGATCCAACCTCCTCAGAGCATTGAGGAGTTCTGGTTTACTGGGAGGGCACAGGTCAGTCAACACACAGGTACCTCAGCGCCTCCCCTTCCAAGAGTTTAATTCCCTCAGAACTTTAAAGAACCCCATTACATTTCTAGGGCCCAGATTCATCAACATACCAAAGCAGCAGCGCCCCATCAACGAATGGTTCAACTGCCTCTGGAGTTCGGGGAGTTTTGTTTTTTTGCGTGAAGCCAGACCCTCCTACACATAGCAGTATCAGCGCTTCCCCTCTAAAATCTCAATTATAAAGGTTTACTGTTCGGATGGGAACGCTTCTCCGAACGGCTATTGCAGAGGTATGACAACCCTAGCATTCATGGGCGGCTGACGTCCATCCTGTACTCACAGAAACAGGGAGAGAAGAAACCGGTAAGTGTCTTCCTGCAAAAGAAGATGCACCTGAATCAACGATTGAGGCGAAACAAACAGGAACCAAACCTCGTCACGGCATACCTGGAACTTCTGTGCCCTACTATTCGACAGAGCATCAGAGCTGTGAGACGGCGAACATACGGTGAATTATTGGAACTCGCAGTCAGTGCTGAGGCCGATCAGGTGGAATTGTTAAGATTCTTTACAATGAGGAAGTCAGATCCCAAATCCTCCCGTCCTTCGGAACAACCGGACCGTCCTCCTAGATGTAGGCATTGTCCAAAGCACCACTGGAACCGGGACTGACCAGTACTACAGCAGAGATTCGCTAACTGCACGACAAATGAACAATGGTCTGAACACCGCGGACTTCGCTACCGAAGAAGCCACCTTGCAATTTATCGGGGAAGTAGAGGTGGAGATCAAAATGTCCAGGCAGGAACTGCATACCATGTTCCTCGTTGGTAAAGACTTACGGGATCCCATGGTCTTAGGCATACCATGGATTCCAGAGCAGGCCATAATCTACAACGAATCCCTGTCATGTCTTTACGGGACAATGAGAATGCTTTATCATTGAGTACAATAGGGTTTGTTAGCGTTTGTCAACGGGAATTTTATTTCGAACGAAAATCATTTGCATTAAAAAATTAAGTTTATAATTTTAAATTTGGTTATGTTAATGTTTTTTGCCGGAAATTGGTATTTTTAGACAAAAATGCAACGGTTTCACTGTCTGTATATCGCACACAAATATTATATATTAATTCTGAAGTTAAGATGCCAGTTTTAATTAATTATCAAAATATTTGTCCTTGCTTTTCTTTTCTATTATTTTAGATAATAGCAGGAATCACAGCGAAAAACGAGCTCAAAAAAGGGGAAATAGGGTAGTTTTTCACAAAAAAGGTAGAAAATAGGAGAAAGATTAATATATTTTACATGTATAACAGAAAAAACAATGTTTTCATAAGAAATGCTATATTTTTAAATATTGTTAGATGATGTTTGAAATTAGAGAATTTATTTATTATTTTGGATATACTTACATCGTTGCAAATCGATTCACGGCGATGTAAACAAGTCTGACAAAAAGTAAAATTGATTAAATAAACAATTTTTATATTTTTGCAATCGTTCTCATGATCATTGATTATAAGAACAATGATTAATTAAGCATATTTCCCCCCTTTTAAAATACTATTATTAATAATTAAATTGACACACTTTTACGTATAATTGAATATCACTTTCCCAGATTTTTTATTTCGTCCTTACTATAAATTATTCACACGTTGAATGTAAATTTGTAGATCAGATTCAACGAAAAAATATGTTATAGCTTTGAAGATTTATTTGAATCCTAAACAGTTTAGTTTGAAACCGGTCAAACAAAATTCGTAATTTTTGTACTGGTAATATGAATTGTTCATGTCAGAACATTTAACTTTGCAGTTCATCTATTTATAATATTCCATTTTTGAATTATTCAACTTTGCTTGCAATCAAAAATGGAATAGTTCAATTTTCAGTTGAGAAAGTTAATTTTCAACAACAACAAAATGAATTTTCAACCAAAAAGATGCATTTTCAACTTCAACTTCAAAATAGATGAAAATTCAACCAAATAGTTGAATTTTTAACCCAGAAAGATTTTTTAGTTGAGAAGAAAAAAAATGTCAAACAAATTGTTGAATATTCAAGCCAAGAAGATGAATTACCTACCAAACAGTAGAATTTTCAACCTAAAAATATTAATTTCTAATCAAAAAGTTAACTTTCAAGCAAGCAGTTGAATTTGATAATGGAATAGTTGAATTTTCAACACAAAAAGACGATTTTTCACCTTTCCGACTAAATTGATGAATTCTCAACAAAATAATTCAATTTTCAACCAAAAAGTAATATTTGAAACTAAAAAATAATAATTAATAATAAGAACAGTGGACTTTTTAACCAAAAAGAATGAACTTTTCATCTAAAATAATTAAATTCTCTTATTGAGTTCTATTAATTGAATTCTCATTTAAGTGGAAAATCGCGTTTTCGTGATATCAATGATTTTTTTTTCAATAAGTTGGAAAGTTGGAAAAGTTGTATTTTTTGGCAAAAATCGAAGTCAAAAATTCACACATCGTCCTGGAAAGAATAGAAATTGCAAATATTAACCAACTTATTAAAATCGCTAGCATCTGAACTACTGTGCCGATCTGAAAACTTTAGATCTGAAAAATGAAGAAAAAAAATCATAGTGAGATATGATGGGCAAAGTGGATGTAAACTAGCGTAGTTTAAATCAACATTGAATTGAGATATAATAAACATTTTTCTCTGATACCAAGAATCGATCTTTTGAGTTTAATATTAATTTTATATTTTAATTTAAAATTTCGTAAGACAAAAAATTAATAATCGCGTGATGTCCGAAGCTAGGTGGTTTTACGGTAATTCCCACTTTGTTTTGAAATGATTCAATCCCAATATTATTCCCGGAAATAAATCCGATTACTAATCAATAATACTTATCAATTCAATTCGAGCTTTGAGCAGTAGTGAGTTAAAACTTCGATAATGAAAGCCGAAGGATTTAATGGACCACTAAAATAATTACAAACAGCGCGCAGGCCATTATTCGAGAAACCTCTATCATGTTTCAGGAAACAGATGGAATCTCTGATATCGCTCTAATTATGTTTATTTCAACTATTGCAGCAGTAAAATAACGCTTATTGTTCGTTCGCTCTTGTTTGAATCGTTTCGATCCAACACAAATGTTCAGTGAGGAGCGTCATCGTTTTCGAAACAGTTGCAGAGCTACTAATGCATAATATACGTGATTATCGTATCAGGTGGCTGCCTGAAATTCAGACAATGTTATCTGGATATGTATATAGGGTGGGTGGAAAATAGAGTATATCGCGAAACCACTCTAATTGCTTCCTCGTTTATTATTCCATTAAGTACTTTAGTCTCCACGTGGCAGTGTCAAGTTATGCGTTTCCTGCATAATTCAGAGGGCGAATGTAGCTTTAACGTTCAACCACCCAATCCACCCACCCATTTTGCCATGGAACACATATGGGTACATAGTGCTAAATGCATGGATGTATACATAGTAGCAACGTAGGATTCGCCCCCGTTACGTGTTACTTCGCCTCGTTATCGCGAGCAAAATGCGTCCTTACCTTCATTTCCTGAATAAGTGAAAGCTTCTGATATTCGCGCTTTGATGAAATCAGCCCGCCCGAAACCACAATAGATTTTCTATGGAGAGGTGCTTTGTTGAAATAGTTTCTCTGCTTTTCAAGTCCTTTCCAAAATTGAGGTAATTCTCGGATTTATGTACAAGTTCAAAGATTCAGCAAATGAGAATTGAACTTGTAGATACAGCCACGCTTGAGATTGTGAAAAAATAAGTAGGCGCTCAGAATAAGTAGAGTAGAACAGGGCGAGGCAGCCAAGACGCCACATTTTGGCGTGCAGAGCACTTGTTCGAAATCATATCAAAATATGTATAGTGTCGTTAGAAAGCTTGATTATTTGGCTAAAAAATTGCCTCGTGTATTTTGACGTAGCTTGCCCATTACAGTTTCTACAACCGTTTTCCAGAGACGCTATGTTTTTCCTCATCTGTAAAAACGTGGGGCGAGGCAGCCAACCATATAATACACAGATAGATAATAATGTATAAGTTCTTTATTAGGTCCAAGATGATATATAAAAATAAAAAACGAAATTAAATGTCTTCTCTGACACTTGATGGAACTCAAAAGAAAAACCCCAAAAAAATTGGAAAAAATCGGAAAAATTAATATGCTATCTTCGTTGCTGCTGTCCGAGGTTTCATAAGGAGTTTATACCTTCTTCGGGCGGCCTCGTCGAGGGCCGCCACAAGCAATTCGCTTTTTAGCCTTTTCGGCATAATCTGCCGTTTGTTGGCTACCTCGCCCCAGATGTGCTTTTTTCCACAAAGATTTCACACAAAAAAACTATTTTGAATATTAGTAGTTTTTCACAAATGACGCTACTTTTTTCAAACTGCGACAGTCACGACACTCAACTTTCGGAAAGTACAGCGAACTAACCTAACCGACCTTACATCACAAAGGCGCGCGATTTCAATTAACGCTGTGGAAATAAGAAGAAATTGGCTGCCTCGCCCCACTGGCTGCCTCGCCCTGTTCTACTCTAGGTTCCATACCCCCAGCGCACTGTTACTCTTCTTGTCTTTACCTCACTCGGAAAAACCTATTTCTATGAAGTAATTTATCCAGAGTATCAGACTGACTATATTTTTTGAGCTTTAACTGTGGGACTGTCCCCTAGATGGTGTAGCATACCATCCGTGAAGTCTTACAATTTGATGGTTAGCTTTACTATCCCAAAGTAAAGTTGATGATCCTGGAGTGTAAACCTGTTTATCTCAGCAGTTTTAGCTTGATTATCTCGGAGTGTTAATCATACCAGAGGGTCAACGTTATTGTCGGATGATCTTCTCCTACCTACATATATGGGTAATTGTCAAATTGCATGCAAATTTTAGCACCTACAGTGGCAATCATGTTATTATTAGGAATTAAATATTTCATAACGGAAATTGATCTTATCAAATAGAAACAACTTGACTGTAGTACAATTAAAGATTCAAAATTCACTAAAACTATTCACATGATTTATTATGCAGTCTTTACAATTTATTAAAATATATTACATCGTGTCACATACTGACCAAGAAAGTGAGTAATGAATTATGCTTTCACTTTTATCAAAATTGAAAATATGAACTCATGCAAATTCAACAGGTGCCAGGGAAACTACATCAAATTACTTATTTTCTAAAATTTTCATACTAGAATCTCAGCACCTTTTAGCTGTAATAACAAATATACCTATACCTGTGCTGTGATATAATTTCCAACACATCTCTTTCTTTCTAATCGACTTATTTAGCTGTCCTGATCCACGCGCACGCGCATATAAGCAGTCGTACTCTCTTCTATTGTACCGTACGGAAATAATGCGAGAAAAATGATAAAGTTTAGACTTTTTTAATATTTATGAAATAATAACAGATTTTATACATAAAAAGTCACCTACTCATGAAAGAAAACACCACTGAGCAAGTAACGGAATGGTTTATTTATTTTTTTCATTTCAAAAATGGTATTTACCGCACGTACAGGAATTACGTTTTCGTTGTCAAAATACACTTTTCAGTTTTAATATCGAATTCCCAGAAAAAAAGTTAATATTTTAAACTCAATTGTATAGAATCTTGTATTAAACAATGCGCTTAATATTTCTGGTTTTATTAATTAACTCTAACTGAAATACTTTACTAGAAAAAAAGACGTACGGTAATGACGTCTGAAATGACAAAAATCGAGGGAAAGACTTCAAGGTTTTCACAATATTATTTATTTGAGTTGAAAAATGTGCATAAATTAAATTTATGTTCATCTAAATATGGCAAACTTAATGCGTTAAGCGTTTTTCAGGTTACTGTCTAAAAAAAGGAGAAAATCAGTTTATCCTTGTGCAAAATGAGGTTGGGACGCCGTACGTTAATGACGTTTGGGGTGTTCTTATATTAAATTAAAGTAAATAGAAACAGAAATGAAAACAAAGAACTGACCATTTTGTAGAGGATGATAATAAGTATTTATTAAATTAAGAAACAATCAGTACGAGTTTCTGAGTTAATGTTATATTACTGGGACTTCAAGTTTGCCTTCAATTTGACAATTACCCATATATTAATGAGAGCGAGAGAGACGAGGATGCACATTTAAATTATCAAATGAAACCTAAAAAAAATTAAAATTAGTGTAAGATCCATCAAGTTTAAAATCATCTTTATAATTTTTGAAGGTTAAGATGCCTGGGCCATGATTGCATATTAGGGTGGTTCAAAAATATATTGAAAATTAAAAAAAAATTTGTATGCATATCGCCCGGAAATTTGTTCAAGTCCACAAAAAAATAAATCAATTTTTTTTGTTAGAAAAAAAATGATATTTAGAGGTGACGCAAGTGTTATAAAGTTTAACACGTATTTCCCATAAGAAAAAAAACCCATAAGTGAAAAAATGGGGTTTGCGAGATTTTGACGCTAATTATGATTTTTTTTGCGGTTTTTTGAATACAGATTGTTCCTAATGCAGAAACTACCACTTTGAACTCGTAATTAGATGTTGAAATAGATTGTTTAAACAATTTTTTATTGTTTTTAGAAATTTTCTCTCACAATAGAGCTAGAAAGTCGCGGTTTTTTTTAAATGTTCCACTTTTTGACCAATTTTCAATTATAATTAGGTGAACGCTAATGAATGTTAACAAACATGATAGTTTAAACGAATTATTATTATTTTTAATAATATTCTCATTGGATAATGCTAGAAATTTCGGTTTTTTCTGAAATTTTTAACTTTTTGTCTACTTTTCAATTAGAGTGTAGTAATAATTGATTCAAGTTCACAAGAATCATTGTCTAAACAATTTATTATTATTTTTAATTATATTCTGTTCACTTTCTGGTAGAATGTTGCAATTTTTTCTGAAATTTCTAACTATTTGTCTATTTTTCACTTGAAGTGACTTAATAATTAATTGAATGCTGCAAAAATAATTGTTTAAACAAATTATTATTGTTTATAACTATCTTCATCTATAGTATTGCCAGATAGTTGCGGTTTTTTTCTGAAATTTTAAACTTTTTGTTCACTTTTCACTTAGTGAGGTAACAATTAATACATGTCAACAAAAATAATTGTTTAAACAATTTATTTTTGTTTAAAACTATCTTCTCTTAGACCAGTGCTAAAAAGTTGCAGCTTTTTCTAAAATATTTAACTTTGATTTGCATTTTTAGTTATGAACAAATGATAAATAAAAATTAGAGAAAATTATATTTTGAACAATCTCTTTCTTTTTTGTGAATATATTTTTCTGAAATAAAACAGATATTTGAGATATTCTTTACATTTTCTATGTGGATCATATTAAATGTAAATTTTCCTTGAAGTAGCTACTGAGAGCCTTTTTGTTTAAATTAATATGCATATTTATTATTTGCTCCTCACTTGCATTCATTATTAACTCACTAAGTGAAAAGTTAACAAACAGTTAAAAAATTCGGAAAAAACCGCAACTTTCTAGAAAATTTCTAAGAAAAGATGATTATGAATAATAATAAATTGTGTCAACAATCATTATTGTCAACTTGCATTGATATTATATATATATATATATATATATATATTGATTATTAAAAAGTGTAAAATTTGGATGAAAACTGCAGTTTTCTAGCATTATTCTAAGAGAATATTATTAATAATAATAATGAATTGCTTAAACAATCATATTTGTTGACAATAATTAAGTTTTATCTTACTCTAACTAAAAATCGGACAAAAATTGGATAATTGTTGAAAAAACCGCGACTTTCTCACTCTTTTCAAAGATAAACTTATGGGGGTGATATTTAAGAAATTAGTTATAATTTCTATTCTATGGCTAATTGACATATATATATTTATATAATATAATAAGTTTTTAATAATTGGAAAGATTTTCAGATTAAATTTTTTTAAAGATTTCTGGGGAAATTTTTAATGGTTCAGGTTTAATTTCAAAAGAATAATTTAAAGTTTTGAAGATTTCAAAATGTGTAGAAAAAAAATATGGAAGGCTCTAAGATAATTCTTTTAATTTTTCAGGATTTAACAAATTTTTAGGTAAACTCGATTTTGCAGGGCGTCAAGAGAATGAAAAAAAAAGTTCTTAATATACATGGGAAAATTTCAAATGATTTTTTTCTCAATGAATTCTAAGAGCAAGTTGAGAAAGATATCAAAACATTTAAAATTATTTCCTAAAATTTTGAAAAAGAGTGTGAAAAATTTTAAAGCAAAATTTTGCCAGAATACATAATTTTAAAACAAATTTCAGTAAGTTTAAGAGATACTTAAAAGTTTTGAAACGATTCATAAATAATAAAAACTTATAAGATATTTCAGCAATTTTGTATATAAATATTTGAATATTTCAAAACATTTCAAAACATTTCAAAAAATTTCTAAAATAATAATTGTCAAACAAGAATCTGAAAGATTTTAAGAAAATTTTTTTAATTTTTCAGAATTTAAAAAAAAAATAACAAAAAATGTGAATATTTTAAAATTATTAGAAGGTTAATAATTTTGAAAGGATTGGAAAAAGAATTTAATTTCAAGAAAGAGTAGAAGATTTTAGAGCCAAATGTTTCAATTTGGTAAGATTAAAAACTGAAAATAAAATCGAGTGAATTCAAGAAATATTGAGAAGATTTAAAGAGATTGAAAAAGAATTTTAAACTTTGAAAATTTTTTTCAAAAATACAGATTTTTTTTAAGATTTCAAACCCAAACTTTAGGAGCTTTAAAGGAATTTTGAAAGGTTTCAAGTAAATAAACAAATTTTCTTAAATTTCCTAGGAAAATTTGGAAGATTTTAAGGCACTTTTTTTACATTTTGAATGATTTTTCAAAATTTTAAGGAAAATTCGAGTCAGCTAAAAATATTTTTGAGAATCTGAGAGTTCTGAATACATTTCAAATATTTTGAAACTTGGAAGCATTTCCGAAAATTTATCAAATATTTTTTATTTCTTTCAAACTTCTAAAAGTCCTAAATATCTCTTAAAAAGGCTCGAATTTTTTCGAATATTTTGTAAAATCCTCTGAAATAATTTTTTTTAAGCTTTTAGATTCTTTTGTGACACATCTGAAACATTCAGAAATCTTTTCTAATTTTCTTAAAATTCCTAGGAAAATTTAGAAGATTTTAAGGCAATGTTTTTTACATTTTGAATGACTTTTCAAATTTTTGAGAAAAATTCGAGGCAGTTTAAATTATTTTCAAGAATTTAAAAGGTTTTGAATAGATTTAAGATATTTTAAAACTTGGAAGTATTTCCCAAAAATTTATCAAATATTTTTTTATTTCACCCAAACTTCTAAAAGTCCTAATTATCTTTTGAAAAGGCTCAAATTTATCCTGATATTTTATACAATCCTGTAAAATAATTTTTTTTTCTATCTTCTAGATTCTTTTTTGCCACATCTGAAATATTCAAGCATCTTTTCTAATTTTTTCAAGAATATTATAAAATTTATATTTATATGAGCTTAAAAATAAACTAATAATACGTCTTTTCTTGTAAGTAATTTTAATATTTGTGTGACTAAAAGAAATAGTTAAAAAGCATTCATTGTTACATCAAAATATTGTTTGATTTATTTCTATACAGTACTTCATCTTAGAAAACTTTCTTTTTCACTTGAAAAACGTCTATTATGTTTTTGAACATAATACAAAAAAATGTTACAGAAATGCGATCAGGGGGGGGGGGGGGCCGTGGGGCAAAAAAAGTACCCGTGGACAAATCAATTTTTAGCCTACACTATTCATCCGATTTAAACGTTGTTTTTTTTTTAATAAAAGCTTTTTAAATTTCGAGAAGATTTGTGTGATTAGATTTTTTTTACATTGTTTGAAACTTTGTTATTTTACAACAAAGTTGAAATTTTGTTTATTTTCAACTTATCCCAAGTGCTGTTTCTTTCAAGACATTATGATTGATCAAAGAAGATCTTAAAACAGTGTAACAACTACCTGGAAATAATTTCCAGTTAGTTAGAATAATTTTGAAAAATTGTTATTGTATTATAAACAAATTAATGAAGAAAAGTCATTTTTGGGATTGGCAATGTTTAGCTTATTAAAATTATAGATTTGGTATAAAATGTGAGATAAATAAATGTTGTATTACCATGAATCAAGGATAAAAGCTTTTTGGTAATTGTTTAAATAATTTTTATAAACAAATTCACAGTTTGGCGATTTTTCAATGAATAGGCTGAATTTAGGTTTACGGAATAAACTAGAGAAGTCTTTCCGGCTCAAGTTTTGTTTACCATATTTGGGAAGCTTGAGATATCAGTTTCCCCAAATTGAGAGATCACTGCGTCCAGAAGCTAAAGCACTGCTTTTGAATACTACGTGAGTTCATTGGAGTGAGAAACAATCGAAGTTGTCAATCGGAAAAAAATAGACACAAAATTAATTTGTTTATAACAATTGTTGAAGTAATGAATAATTGTTGTCAATTTGCAAAGTATCATAGCAAAGAGTCATCGAAAAGACATTCTTAGTTGATTCCGTATACAAAAATTGAGCCTATTCATTGAAAAATCGCCAAACTGTGCATTTGTTCATAAAAATTATTTTAAAAATTACGAAAAAGCATTTATCCTTAATTGATGGTGATACAACATTTATTTCTCTCACATTTTATACAAAATATATTAATTTTAATGAGCTAAACATTGCCAATCCCACAAAATGACATTTCTTCATTAATTTGTTTATAACACAATAACTATTTTTTTAAATTAATCTAACCAACTGGAAATTATTCCCATGTAGTTGTTATACTGTTTTAATATCTTCTTTGATCAATTTTTGGGTGAATATGAAGAATTTCGAACACATGATTGTATCAATTGGTATCTAACCAATAAATTTTAAAGTTCACACAATCTAACAACTTGTATTTTTTGAAATATTGAATCATAAGGGTTAACTAAATGTCCGAAAGAACTTATAATAGATATATATCATAATTCTGCACAATTAAACCTAGATATCTTTGAAATCCCTTGAAATTTCATTGAAATCTCTTGATACATTTGAAAATATTTTTACATTATGTAATTAAAATCACTGAAATTTATTCAAATCCATAGGAATCCCTTGAAATATTTTAACCTTTTTCGAATTTCTTTGACATCCTTCAAACAGTTAGAAATCATTTCAAATCCCTTGGAAATAAAATAAATTAAACTTATTCCGCAAATTCATCTAAAAATCCCTGGAAAGGATCCTGCAGAAAATACTTTTTTTTCTGTTTTTAATAATTTCCCCTTATCTATCATTATATTTTCGGTTTATAATTCATCTAGTTTGGTTAAAAATTCTACTATTTGGTTGATAATTTAATTATTTTGTTGAAAGTGCAACAATTATGTTAAAATAGTCATCTTCTTTGGTCAAAAATTCAACTACTTCGTTGAAAGTTGAACAAATTGGTCAGAAATAATTTTTTTGGTTGAAGATTCATCTCTTTGGTTGACAATTCAACTAGTTTGTTGAAAATTCGTTTCATTTTGTTCATGTTTTTAATTAAATTTTCCTATTCCATTTTTGCTTGAAATTGTACCTTTTTTAGTTAAAAATTCAACTTTTGGTTAAAACTTCATGTATTTTGGTGTTAATTTGTCTTTTTTAGCGAAAAATCTAGTTTTTGATTTGAAATGCAATGATTTCGTTAAATTTTGAATTATTTTCTTGAAAATTGTTTTTTTTCAGATTTAAGATTCCAGATGAAAATACATCTCTTTGATTAAAAAATTTAACAATTTTTCTCCAAATTATTTTTTTGCTTCAAAATTCAACTATTTTGGTAGAAAAGTAAACTATTTATTTGAAAATTTGACTACTTTGTTAAAAATTCGTTTTTTTTTTTTTTTTTTTTTTAAATCACTTTCCGTATCTGAAAATGTAATTATTCGAATTTTGGATTAAAATTTATCCTTTCGAAGTTGAAAATTCAAATATTTGGTAGGAAAACCCTGTATTTTGTTGAAAATTCATCTGTTTGGGTAGAACATTAATCTTGTATGTTGAAAATTCATCATTTTTGTTGAGGATTCAAATATTTCCTTAAAAGTTCTCCTCATTTACTTGAATTAAGCTAGTTGGAAATTTCATTTTTTTATTGTTGAAAATTTATTTTTCAAACTGAAAATTTAACCATTCGATTTTTGGTTGAAAATGTATATTTTTTTGATGAAAATTCAACTATATCGTTGAAAATTCATCTTTCTTTGTTGAAAATTCTTCTTTTCCGTTTTGAAAGTCAACTGTTTTCTAAAAAATTCGACTTTTTAGCCTAAACTTGTTAAAATTATGTTGAAAATTCGTCTACTTGGGTGGACAATTAATCTTCTTTGTTGAAAATTCATCTATTTGGTTGAGGATTCAACTATTTTGTTGAAAATTCGTCTTTTATCATTGAATTAAACTGGTTGATGATGAATAGTTGAAGATTCAACTATTTGAGTCAAAATTAACGTATTTTATTTTAAATTCGTCTGTTGGTAGAAAATTAATCTCTTGTGGCTGAAAATTAACTTTATTCTCTTTATATGAAAATTTTATTTTTAAAATCCCTTAAAATTCTCTGAAATCTTTTAAAAATAACTTAAAATTTTGCAAATCATATGAAAGTTTTTTTTAATTCCTCCATAACCTTCGAAATTGTTGAAATCCTTTAAAATCCCTTGAAATAAACTTTATTTCATTCCCTGAAGTTTTATATAACTTTTTTTTAAATCACCTCAAATTATTAAAATCATTGGAAATCGTAAAAATACATTAAAATAAGTAGAAATCTTAAAAATCTTTGAAGATTCAATAATAAAATCCATCAAATCTTGTGAAATTTCACGATATACCTTAAAATTCCTTGAAACGTTTGAAATGGGTACATCAATTCCTTAAAATTTTCTTTCATTTAATTTATTTTGCAAAATTTCTCCAGAAAACTCTGAAAATCGAACTTAAACTCTTTGAAAATTCTAAAACATTTTTTTTAATTCCTTCAAGTTTTTTAAATCTCTTGAAATTGGTCGAAATCTGTTAACATTTCTTAGAATCTTTCAAACCTTTTAAGATCCCGTAAATGCTTTGAAATAGTTAGAGATCCTATATAATCACTCAAATCTTGTGAAATTCTTTGAAATACCTTGAAATCTTTGGAAATCGTACTAAATTGTTTGACATTCCTTGAAATTTTATAAATCTGCTGAAATTCAGTTAAATCTTTTAAAACAGCTTAAAATCTTTTAAATCTGCTATATCAAGAATATATCACTGCCCCGCAACCTCTGCAAACCTCCTTACAATCCTGCCCCTTAACCCCTACTACCCTCCTTACACCACTGCCCCGTAACCCCGGCAACCCTCCTTACACCACCTGCCCCTTACCACCTGCAACCCGTCTTGCAACCACTGTCCCTTAATCACCGCATCCCTACTTACACTTCGTGCAAAATAATAAACACTACATCGGGGGTTCACCCTTTCCAGGTTTTCAATTTTGTCAACAATTAGCAATATTTTGATGTATTTCTAATAGCGAACAGTAAAAAAAATGTATAGGGTGGTCAAAATTCTTTCTTTAAATTTTTATGTATATGAAACCCAAATTTGTACGAAATCACAAAAAAATAATGTATCCCAAAAAAAACCCCATAAGGGAAAAATTCGGTTTTCGCGAGTTTTTGGCGCTAACTATGATTTTTTGCGGTTTTCAAAATACAAATTGTTTCTAATACATAGAATATTATTTTCTTATGGTAATAATAATAATATTTCAATAATTATATGCTCAAATAAAATGTTTAAACAATTTAATATTTTTTATAGGGATTTTCTCTTAGAATAGAGTTAGAAAGTCGCGGTTTTTTCGGAATTTTTCGAGTTTTTGCAATTTTTTAGTTACAGCAAGGCAATAATATGTTAAATATAACATAAATAATTGTTTTAACTATTTCTTATTCTTCGCAACAAAATTCTCTTAGAATAATGCTAGAAAGTTGCGGCTTTTATGAAATATTCAACTTTTTGTCCACTTTTCACTTAGAGTGAGATAATAATTAATGCAATTTAACAAAATTATTGTTACAAAAAATTATTATTGTTTATAACTATCCTTTTCTATAGTAATTCCAGATAGTTGCAGTTTTTTCCTGAAATTTTCCACATATTGTCAACTTTTCGCTTAGAGTGAGATAATAATGAATGCAGGTTAAGGAAAATAATTGTTTAAATAATTTATTTTCATTCGCAGTAATATTCTCTTAGAATAATGCTAGAATTTTCCTTTTTTTTAATATTTAGCTTTTCTTTTACTGTTTAGTAAGAAACAAATAATAATTATTAATATAAATAATGGTTTAGGCAAAATATAATTCAAAATGATCCATATAGAAAATTTGAAGAATATTTCGAACATATGTTTTATTTCAGAAAATTATATTCACAAAAAAGAAAGTTATTTAAAAAATAATTGTCTCTAATGTTTATATACTGATTGTTAATGAATAAAAAGTCAAAGCAAATAAAAAAATTTCAGAAAAAATCGCAAAATTCTAGCAATTATTTAAGAGATTATAGTTATAAATAATATTAGATTGTTTAAACAATTATTTTTTATAATTTGCATCAAGCGGTTATTATTTAGTAATGTTAAGGGACTTTCAAAATTTTTTTTAGTTTTGTTACCAAAATTTTATTAGAATGGACAACAGAGGATCGATTACTGCATATTTGTAGGCACTTTTTCAATAAAAAAAAATTAAAAACTAGGGGAAATATGGCCGCTGCCGCAAAACACATTTTTTCATTGTTACTTGTGGTGACCATAATAACTCGGGAACGGATTATCTGAAATAAAAAAAACAATAAGATTTCATTAGTATATTCCTATACAGAATTCGTAAACGAAGGTTATAGCAAAATTTTGATTCCTAACAAAAATAGCGACAATTTTTCCAAAAATTTCGATTTTTGAGATTCCAAAAATTCGGGGTTTTGGCCCCAAAAATTATAAATTTTTATCGAACTGAAAATACCTTCGTTTACGAACTCTGTATAGGAATATACTAATTAAATCTTGATGGTTTTTTTATTTCAGATAATCCGTTCAAGAGTTATCATGGTCACCGAAAGTAATAATAAAAAAACATGGTTTGCGGCAGTAGCCATGTTTCCCACAGTTTTCAATATTTTTGAATAAAAGTAAAAATATTTAGTAATTTAAAAAGTATTATTTATGTATTAATTAAAGAGAATATCGTTCAAAATAATAATAAATTGTTTGAATAATTATTTTTGTTTACTTGAATTAATTATTACCTCACTCTGATTGTAAATCTGAAAATAAGTTTTTGGTTGACCAAGAGTCAAACTCAAAAAAATTGTATATTTGTTTTTTCATATGCTGAACATAAAATCAAATTTTGCAAAGCGACATCGGGCCGGCAATTTGTTTAACAAAATTAATTCGCAAAATTTGCCCTTCATTGCTCCACGAAAATTCAAAACATTTTGCAAACTTGAGTGAGTGATTATAAACTCAGTCTCTATCCTGTATTACATTTGCAAAACGTTTGTTATGCGGCAACATTATTAATTATAAACAAATTATTATTTTGTTAATCGCTCCCCAGCGAAAATATCGAAGGTTTTGCAAAATGCTGTTCCTGCTTTTTTCCATTGAGGAAAAACTATTGTATAATTTGCAAAACTGAATACATAACGCAAATTATCGTTTTTTTAATTAATGTTGCATTTTTTGCAATTCGACTCCTAAAGTTCCAGCGAAAATTGTGAAGGTAGCGCTTTCGGGTAGCAAATGTTAGAAATGTCGAGATCTGAAAATCATCAAATTTTCAAAACGTTACTCGGCCGGCAATAATATTAAAATTGCAATTAAACGAATTAGTTACTTTTGTAAATTAGCCAAAAATTACAAAAATTTTGCAAATCTTACTGAGTGATAAACAACTTATCACCAACGTTATATAACATTTGTAAACTGTTTACAACTTGGCAAAATTATTAATTATAAACAAATTATTATTTTGTTTATCACTCCCCAGCGAAAATACCGAAGGTTTTGCAAAATCGTATTTCTGCTTCTTTCCATTAAAAAGAGACGATTATATGATTTGCAAAACTGTATGCTTGACGCAAATTATCGTTTTTTTAATTAATGTTGCATTTTTTGCAATTGGACTTATAAAATTCCTGCACGAGAATTGCAAGTGTTGCGTTTTTGGGTAGCAAATGTTGGAAATGTCGAAATCTAAAAAATATTCAATTTTCAAAACGTTGCACGACCGGGAACAATATTGAAATTGCAATTAAACAAATTAGGTACTTTGTTAAACTAGCCCAAAAATACAAACGTTTCGCAAATCGTACTGATTGATAATTAACTTAGTCCTAACATCATATTAGATTTGCAAACTGTTTACTACGCGGTAACATTGATAATGATAAACAAACTTATATTTTTTCAAATTATTTCCCAGATTAAATTCTCAAGGTGTTGCAAAACGATTTTTTCTTACTACTGAAGGGTTCCATATAGTTTTTAACGGATTTACTGGTTTTTTTTATTGGATAACGCAATATGGGACGAATACTACGATCCATTGCATTATATATAATTTTCGAGGATTTTTTAAGGTTTCTTGTTTCTTTAAAAAAGTTTTTGAAAATAATAAAATGACTGCCGGTGTAGAAAAACGAGGAAAAATTTGAAAAAAAACAAGTCACAATATGCAATTCAGGAATTGGGATTCAAGAGTAGCATTTTTGCCCTCTACTTCCAACGCGCTACATCAAGCATAAAAAGTCCAACTTCCGATAAATGAGTTATGAAAACAAAATTTCTATTATGATATTCAGAAATTAAATTTTTTTTTTAAATTTATAGTTTCGCCGTTATTTATTGAGATAGTTTACCTTTTTTAATTTTTCAAAAGCCATTCGTGACTTCTTGGGTTTTTCTGAATTTTAACTGTTTTTTTCGGACATTGAAAAAAAACTATTATTTTCATTAATTTTTTTCTTTGAATTCCTGTAAAAACCAAGAGAAACTGGGAGGTTCCTTTTATAACACCTTGAGAATTTAATCTGGGGAATAATTTAAAAACATATAAGTTTGTTCATCATTATCAATGTTGCCAAGTAGTAAATAGTTTGCAAATCTAATATGATGGTAGTACTAAGTTAATTATCACTCATTTTCAGTACGATTTGCGAAACGTTTGTATTTTTTGGCTATAGTATAACAAAGTACCTAATTTGTTTAATTGCAATTTTAAAATTGTTGCCGGTCGTGCAAAGTTTTGCAAATTTAATATTTTTTAGATTTCGACATTTCTAACATTTGCTACCCAAAAACGCAACATTTGCAATTTTCGCAGGAATGTTATGAGTCGAATTGCAAAAATAATTTAAAAAACGATAATTTGCGTTATGCATGCAGTTTTGCAAATAATATAATAGTCCCTTCTCAATGAAAAGAAGAAGAAACAACATTTTGCAGAACCTTCAGTATTTTTGCTTGGGAGTGATAAACAAAATAATAATTTGTTTATAATTAATAATGTTGCCAAGTTGTCAATACTTTGCAAATGTAATATGACGTTGGTAATAAGTTCTTTATCACTCAGTACGATTTGCAAAACGTTTGTCATTTTTGGCTAGTTTACAAAATTAACTAATTTGTTTAATTGCAATTTTAATATTATTGCCGGCCGAGCAACGTTTTGCAAATTTGTTAATTTTCATATCTCGACATTTCTAACATTTACTACCCAAAAACGCAACCTTCGCAATTTTTGCTGGAATTTTAGGAGTCGAATTGCCAAAAATTTACCAATAATTAAAAAAACGATAATTTTCGTTATGTATTTAGTTTTGCAAATCAAACAATAGTTTCTTCTCAACGGAAAAAAGCAGAAACAACATTTTGCAGAATCTTCGGTATTTTCGCTGGGGAGTGATTAACAAAATAATAATATGGTTATATGTAATAATGTTGCCGTATCACGATCGTTTTGCAAATTTAATACAGGATAGTGACTGAATTTATAATTACTCAAGTTTGCAAAATGTTTTGAATTTTCGTGGAGCAATGGGGGGCAAATTTTCCAAATTAATTTTTTTTAACAAATTGCTGACCCGATCACGTTTTGCAAAATTTTATTTTATGTTTAATATTTGAATGTACATTTTTTAAACCACCATAAAGTTTTAAAAAACCAAATTTCCCAACAAAATTGCACAAGAAGACTTAAAAAGAATTATGTTCTTCAAAAAACTGTTTTTTGAAAATCAAATCAAAATCAAAATCGTGGGTGTGGTGAGCCCACACTTGTAGTTATTTATAACTACAAGAAAACTATCCACCTAGAAATACTACCCGAATCGGGTAGAGTCACGCCTACCCTGAAAAGGAAATGGCTTAATTTTATACATACATACATACAAATACTCAAGAAATTCAATTTATCCAAAATAATTGCACAAATAGAGTTACAATAAGAGAAATATGTTAACAAAAAACATTGTAAACTGCTCATTAGAGACAGATATATGACAATTGAAAAAAGAGGGAGACGTATGTTTATGTAGTAGATATATAATAACAGGGTCATTAGACGGTCCAAAAATGAATTGAAAATTTTTTTTTCGAATTTCAATCCATGTCGCCCCTAAGTTTCTTCTAATCCACAAAAAAGTAAATGTGTGTTTTTTTTAATCCTATTTGGAGGTTCCGCAAGACCCATAATGTTTAACACGTATTTCCCATACTAAAAAAAAAACGTTTTTGTAAATTTTCTTCAGAACCGTCAATATTAGGTGAATTT
The DNA here is from genome assembly GCA_932195095.1 of Andricus curvator. Lineage (NCBI taxonomy): Eukaryota > Metazoa > Arthropoda > Insecta > Hymenoptera > Cynipidae > Andricus > Andricus curvator. The sequence goes on along the minus strand of CAKNYM010041889.1, from coordinate 52,787 downwards.
GAGTTGAAATTCAACCTCTTCATGATTAGCTACGGAATATAAATAAATAATTACATTTTAAATATCACTCCCACAAGACTGTTTTATAGGGTTCCAAAAAAACCCCATATGTGAAAAATTGGGTTTTGGGAGATTTCGGCGCTAATTATGATTTTTTCGTGGCTTTTTTTTAATAAAAATGGTTTCCAATAAATAAAATACTAATTTATACTTTGTGGGTGATTCTGAACCAATCTATTCAGATTATTACATTTTCCAAATAGAAAAAAGAAACAATCCAAAAATTTTAATGTATTTCTAAAATTGCTGATATTTAATGCATTCTTCTTACAAAAATTTTTAAATAAAAGAATTGTTTCAAAAAATTGAGGTAAAAATTATTTAGACTCAATTAAAAGAATTCAGAAAATATTAATAAAAAACCCCTGCAGATTGGAACGAATCATAAGTTTAGTGTCTCTATTTCAAAAATTTTTTAATTAAGTCTGATTAATAGATTATCTAATTTTGCATTCATTAGTGAAAAAATGACAAAGATATAAAAATTATTATTTATAATAAGAATAAAATATATCAAAATTTCGATCTATTCAAGGAGTTATTCAGAAATAAAAAATGGTAATCACTAACTTGCTGTGTATGATGTCTAGTTATAAATATTATGATCCAAACTTTTACAACACAGTACATCACGACCCTAATCGAAATTTTAATATATTTTATTCTTACTATAAATAATAATTTTTATATCTCTGTCATTTTTTCACTAATGAATGCAAAATTAGATAATATATTAATCAGACCTTGTAGTTTTCCTATAAATAATCCCTGATGAGGGGGTCTGAATTGGCCACGAACCATTTTGGTTCCCTGGTAGTATAAAAAAGACGAAGAAAGGTAAAAGTGAGAGGTTGATTTTGGTTGACTTTTTCTCTTTTTCTTCCTCTTTTTTTCTTTTGGTTATTTTTGTCTCTAATGAGCCGAAAAGTGAGGTAGTTTGGAAGTCTGTTTTTTTAATTGTGAATCTTTTTCATGCTCATCTTGCATAAAATTATTCATGATAAAATAGATTTCTTTTCGATTTAAATTTAATAATTTACACTGATAATTAGGGGTCATTCACAAAATACGTGATACGTTCAGGGAAGGGTGGGGGTCTATCAAAGTATCATTCTCCATGTTAAAAACAATGGAAAAAGCATCACGCAAGGGGGGGGGGGGGTTGAAAGTTCGTGAAAAATGTATCACGTATTTTTTGAATGGCCCCTTAGATGTTTTTATAAATTATTCAAACAATTTAGTATTGTTTTTCGCAATTTTCTCTTAGGATAGAGTTAGAAAGCCGCGGTTTTTTGGAATTTTGAAAGCTATTTTCAGATTTGAAAGTACATTTTTTAAACCAACATAAACTCAAAAAAAAATTGTACAACGAAATTGCACAAGAAGCCTTAAAAAGAAACTAAAAATATTAAAAAAAGATAAATGTGTTAACAAAAAACATTGAAAGCGGCTCATCAGAGACAGATATATGACAATTGAAAAAAGAGGGAGACGTATGTTTATGTAGTACATAGACTGATTTTTTATGTTGTGAAAAAATTGCTCTTAAGATCCACTAGGATACGAACCCCGGTCTTTCAGATTGCAGGTCTGATGTTCTTACCCACTAAGCTACGGAGGGACGAGATTAATTTCTTTACAACCCCTACAACATAAATTACGACGCAATTCCTCACAATTTTAAGATGAATTTTTCGAACCAGAAAATTCCATATTATTGATGTTATGGTTGTCGACCCTACAAATGTGAAAAATAATTTTTTTGTTATTTTGGTTTGTCTACTGGTCACTGGTCTGCTGGTCAGTTACACGTTAGTGATTTAAAATTTGAACTCGACATCGATTCAGAAACTAAATTTCGGAAAATTAAAATTTTAAGACGCTCCATGAAAATAATTCGAGTTTAAAAATCTCCAGATTTCAGAGCATTAAAATTTTATAAAAAATAATTTGAAATAATATAAATTGAAGGTCAAAAACTGTTTCTAATTCCAATCTATCAAATACTAATAAGCATATTTTGAAAACGTTACCATTTAAAAAAACTGAGAATTCGAAATTTTTCAATCCAATGTTCTAAGAAGTTCAGAGCTTCCAAATTTCTAATTGTGGTAGTTGCGGAAGTTGGAAAGATTTGAGTTTCGAATATTGTTATCAAATTCAAACTAAGAAGAAAAACATATTATTCGAAGTAAAAATATATTTTATTAAAAATTAACCAACATTTTTCTAAAGTATTAGAATATTCCAACCTTTAATTAATAAATATTCCAGTATATAATTCGCTGAAGAAAGTAAATGAATTACCATTTAAAGTTCTAAAAAGACAATAGAGCCACAATTTTTATTATTTATTAGTTGCGTAATCACTTTAACTCCACAATTTCTGTGAAAAGGGAAGTCTGGAAACAATGCTTTTTTCATTATAATGTAGAGAGTCCGAAAACCATTGTAAACCAATACCAGGCTCCCGGGATAATTAACAAAGTGTAACACGAACCTCGCTTGTTATTATTGCAGCGTGAAGGTACCAGAAAACATGGAGGGGTGGGGGAGGGTAATACGACCAAATAATAATCAACGTTGTTGCGCCCGGAATTATTTATGTCTTTTTTATACGAAAAATGAACGCTCGTTATACACAAGATAAATTTAATGCATGCTTTTATGAATTATTTTCCATTGTTCCAAAAACAAATGTGAAAATGATTTTACTGAATATATTAGATTTAAAATTTCAGAATCGAGCCATTATAATTGGAACTCAACTTTTCTAGAATTGAGTACAAAAATAATGGTATATCATAACCAGAAAAAATGGGTTAATAAAAATATGCGAATTATTGAGTCTTATGTAACATGTGTTACATACTCGTTTCATAACTGTGAAATATCATTATAACATTTTTGTTACAAGAACAAAAAGATTCAATAATTACGGTAATAGATGCATGTCATAAGAATTTATATAACAGAACCGTTATGTAACTACTCTCTATATAATATTGAAAAATGGCGACTCGCTCGACACTTGCTTCGTGCTCCAGTGATATTGACCTATAAACTCTTAATAAAGGAGTATGTGTTTTAAAATGTGTGGTATTTTGTAGCCTGTGTGCTTTTTGACTATTGGCATAATTGGTCTCAGATGATGCTGTAAACAGAAGCTCATAATTACGAATTTCCAGTTTCGATGCTTAATTCAGAGTGTTTGTGGTCGTGATAGTCTGGTTATTATAGTATCCAAGATGATAACATTGAGTATTCGCTCTTGAAACCGTTTGTTGTGTAGTGTGTTTAGACAGTATAGTGACTCATAATGGCGAGTTCCACAGAAAATTCCTTAACTACACCGATGATATGCAGCAGAGGCCACTGTAAAAAACTTATTCGCAGTAACGGGATAAAATTTTCAGGCTGCGGATTGCTCTATCATCAAGAATGCGCCCTAAAATTAAAGAAACTCTCAGATGGCAGAATTTCCAGATGCTGTGGGTCCAGATCTGACTCTCCAGCTAAGGAGGATAGAGATTTATTCTCGGCACAAAACAATTCGCAGAGCGATGATGAGGATATCACTAATGACAAAAGAACTAAAAACTCTAACTAAGATTTGATGGAATTTATACAGAAAACTTCAGAGCAGATAGGCAATTGATGAAGGAAGATTTGAACCAGGTAAAAGGAACTATTGATAAACTTACGAAGAAAATCGATTCCGTTACCTCTCAGTTCAGTAAAGTAGATCTGAGAGTTACTGATCTGGAAATTATGATGAAGGAAAATACAGAAAAAATGCAGTCTATTCAAAAATATGTTGACAAAAATGTTACTCCTACTTCAGTTAGTGTTTCGAGTTGTGTAACAGAATTGGCAGAGCGAAATAAGCGCAGGAAAAATATTATGATTTTTGGTGTTGAAGAAAATGCTGACTCTGTCGAAAGCGCAGCTTCAAGTTCAGAGGGACAAAGTGAGTACGAACTGATAACCAACATCTGCGTAAATATTGATAATAAGATAAATGTAGCTGGTGCTTATATTAAAAGGGTTGGTATTTTGTCCCAGAATCAAGTTACATCGAGACCTGTAAAAATAATTTTCCCAACCGAGGATTTACCAAGAAAATTGCTCAACTCATTCTCACAACTGAGAAAGGACCCTCGAAAACTGAAGAATCTCAACAACATCCGACTAGCTCCAGATCGAACTCCAATGCAAAAAGCGGAGATGGCAACGTTGGTAGCTATTCTCAACGACAGAAAGAAAGCGGGAGAGGAAAACATTCGAATCTGCTACAGGAATGGCATTCCCATCATCGTCTCGAAAACTCCAAACACAAAGAGGGCATCATAATAAATGTGTATGACCAAAATACGAGAGGTCTTAACACTAAATTAAGCGAGGTAAATGCATTTTCCCGATTACGTGAGTACCAGATTGTTCTGCTAACCGAAACCTGGCTTAAGGATAACATACAATCAAATGAGTTATTTGATAACAGCTACTATGACTGTTATAGAAATGATAGGCTAGGGTCAATTGGGGGTGGTGTTCTTATTGCAATTAATACTGATCTAAAATCAGATCAAATAAATTTCAACTCCCTCCTTTCTGATACATCTGCTGTCAATGCAGTTGGCGCAAAAATAATTTATAATCATATAACAATCTATGTAGTTGTACTATATATTACTCCGTTTATAAAAATGGAATGTTTTTGTTCAATTCTTCACCACCTTACAAATTTGTATGAGCTTCATGGTTCTAATTTAATAATAGCGGGTGATTTTAACACTACACGGAGAAAAATGGATGGTCAAAGTTAGAGGATCAAAATTTAGAGAGCCAGTCCATTCTTCTAGATGGTCTAAGGAGCCTTTCAGAATTTTTTCGACATAGTCAGAGTGACTCTTATTTTATGGCCAGTCTGAGTGTTGTAAGAAGGTAAGACTCACTTTCAGGGATAATCGAAGTATCCTTTCGGCATGGTCAATACGATCATCTTGTTTTCACTCATTTCGACCATCCACGGGAGAGCAAATGACCCATCGCGGAGGGCCAACCTGATTAGTTACCGTTGGCGTGTTTATTTAAAATGAATAAATTTGTAAGTCTAATGTTCACAACAAATTATTATTATTATTATACCATTAAGCCATTTCCCTTTCGGGGTAGGCGTGACTTGCTCGGTTGGGGAATAGTATTGTATAGGTTGAATAGGTATATAGGTGTAAGGTTGTAAGGTATGTAGACATGTAGGTATGTAGGTATAAGGTAGATAGGTATATAATAAATTTAAAGTGCATAAGAATATTAGGAATTATTGTAAATTCACATTTAAGGTGAAAAATATATTCCTTTCTTTAAAAATTAAAATCTATCATTTATTTTTAAGGAAAAAATCTAATAAATAATTTTAATTTTACTTTACAAGTCCTTCTTGTGAGCAAAGTATTATTTTTATTAACTTTACTCTCATTACTTGCTGTTTAAAATTGCTTTTCACATTTAATCATTTCAAATAAGCGCGCCAACCTCAACCAATCCGGTTGTCGACGCGATGGATGCAGTGTGAAAGGATACGAGAGTTGGGAGCACCGCATGGTTCAGAGCAATTTCGGAGTGAGTGAATGTCATTGAGCCGTTCAGCGTCACATTTGCTGTTTATTGAACTTAAACATATTTTTAACAAGTTTAAACTGCTTTTTGATATTTCGAATATGCGTGGAGAGTGAAGTGCATAAGAGAGAATATGATTGAAAGTGAATTAAGTTTATTCTTTTGAATTTTCAAAGTCAAATTTGATGCTTCCAAGGGATTTAGGATAAAGGCGTAACTAGACGTTCAGCTTTCAATTTGTTGTCACCGTATGGTTTCAAACTGAAAAAGTGCAAAAAATTTCAGCATGCAAAAAGTAACTATATTGGTTTCTGAATTCACTTCAATGTTTGAAATCTTACAATTCAGCGTGGTACCGTGCCGTGTGTCCTTAGCCTTTCGCGCTCCAAAAAATATATTGTGAATGTGCACTGTTTTTGCATATCAAATTATGTCTCATACACCTCACTCTCCACAAAGAATAAAAAATGCTTTCAGAATTCATGTATTTCATATAAATTTTCAGGTTTTACAGGTTCCACTTAATTTCATAATTTCCAGTCCCTTATAAGAGAGAGACTGGAATAAGTAGGAAAAGGACAACAAATATAGATAATGTAGGATAATCAAATCGACCTCTTAATATGGCCAGGTCGACTGTACGAGGAGATCAAGTCGACTATCTGATATGGCCAAATCGATCTTCTATGATGAGCGGTTCGACCCTTTATAATGATCAGTTCCGCCATCTCTCATGATCGGTTCGACTCTCTATGACGCTTGAGTCGACCGTCCTAGATGACCAAGTCGACACTCTGAGATGATCGATTTGAACCTCTTGTTTTAACCTTCTAGAGATAATCGCTTTAGCCATCTTCAAGGGCTGTCCTATAGTTGACCCTGCAATATAGTCTGTCTGCACATCTGCATGGCTAAAATGACCTTCCATTTTTCTCCGTGTAGATACTTCCTCCAGCACTATGAGCGAAAGGTGTTCGATACAAAATCTAATGAAATTGATACTTTTATGCAAATATTTAATTTGATTCAAGTTAATTACATTACAAATAAAAATAATCAACGTTTAGATCTTATACTTACAAACTTACAATTTCAAATTGAAAACGCAAGTTGTTCTATGGTAAAGGAAGATAGTTATCACCCTGCATTATCAGGATATTTAAAGATATCTGCGGTATGTGATCCACAAGTACAATTTTCTAGGTCAATGAAAGAGAGGTATGATTTTAAAAAAGATATGGATTATTCACGTTTATATATACAAATTAGCAATATCGATTGGGAACCTCTGTATCAACTTATTGACCCCGATGTGGCTTGTGAGTTTTTCTATAACAAAATTTATAGAGAATTAAACGTTTTTATTTCAAAATCAATATATGTATTCACGGTCAATCCAGATTTCCCTGCTGGTACTCATGGGAATTAATCCAATGTATTAAGACAAAAGAGAAAATGAAGTTAAAATATTACAAGAATAAAGATATGGCAGCTAAATACTGTTTTTCTCAACTGAGAATTAAAGTCAAGGAACTAATTTCTAGAGATAATTAACCCTGATAAGTGTAAGATTTTTACATTTTCTCGTTCAGAGGACATAATTGATTTTGAGTACCAGCTGGGAAATAAGAATTTAAAAAGAGTAGCTACAGTAAATGACCTCGGTATAATCTTAAGCTCCGACCTAAAATGTAACCCTTAAGTCAACGCCTTGGTAAAATTTGCTTCGAAAACGTTAGGCTTCATAACAAGATCTTGTAAACAATTTAATAACAAAAGCGCTATGTTAACTCTGTAAATTATCGAATAAACACAACCGAGAAAATCCAAAAAAGGTTTCTGAAATTTTTGATTTTTAAGAAGGAAGGTAGATTCCCTCATCAAGGGAGTGACTATTTAACATTATGTAAGAATTTCGATATGTTCACAATGTAAGAAAGATACACTTACTTACTCCTCGTATTTGTATTCAAAATCATTATAAATTTTATTGATTTTGCCTATCTCTCAGATAAACTTCAACAACTATTTCGAGAACCGACTTTCAACTCCAGGCAGCCTGAATTATTTTATATGCCAGCAACTAATAGCAATGTACTTAGGAGTTCTCCTATCTTTAGAATGTGCGCTATAATGAATGAATTTGTCTCATTTACTACTAGAAACAGAAACATTAACATTAATGTTTATGAAATTTCGTTTGGGGAATTTGAAACAAAAGTAAGAGATTTCATTACTTCACTGAAGTTAAGCAGCGTTGGGCGCGGTTAGTACTTGGATGGGTGACCATTCGAGAAAACCGAGTGCTGTTGGCACATCGTGGGTGTGGTGAGCCCACACTTGTAGTTATTTTACTTCAAGCTATCAACCTAGAAACACTACCCGAATCGGGAAGTGTCACGCCTACCCTGAAAGGGAAATGGCTTAATGGTATACATACGTAGGATTTATTCTGTATGATCTCGATGTTAATGGGCGACATATCGACGTTAGTATTACTTAGATTTAATATAATAAGAAGTGATGGCTACTAATAATGAACATGTAATTTACATTTAAGCTATTTACCCTGTAATTGGCCTCGTCTTTTGGCTATAATTTTCCAATAAATAAAATAAATAAATAAACTGCTATGTAACAGTTATGTAATTACTATATAACAATTATAATTAATTTTTAAAATTATATTTCCTTCTTAAGAAAGCTAATTAGAATTCAATCTTATTTTACTTTAACTTAGGTTGAAGCGCATTGGCAAATGTAAACTTTAAAATTTTATTTTTTGGGATTATGGAGGAGGGAATAAAATTCAAAAAAGGCATTTTTCTCGTAAACGAACAAACCGATTTTGATACTGAAAAATACATTGGTCGCAAAAAATCCCCTCCCCCTTGGTGCATACGATATTTTGCGTAACAAATGATTTCGAAATTTTTTATAATTACGGAGATTTTGAAAATTTATAAATTACAAGACATTTTTGAAAATTTGCAAATTTTTGAAGTTTTAACCATTTTTGAAGTATTAATTTATGTTGAATTATCGTAAACTATAGTAATTCATCGGTAAGTTATAGTAGCTTATCGCTTCGAGTTGCTAAAATTAATTAAACCGTTTAAGCTGAAGGAAAAAAATGTGTGCGTTGGCATTCTTAAGAAGTTAAAAATAAAGTTTGAAATCAATTAATTTTTTGAATGAATAAAAAAAATTTCCTATTGGTTAAAAATTATAGCGAATTTTTAACATATACAGTTTTTGCTAGTGGTCAATAATACATAATTATAAGTTTTAAAACACATTTTGGAAAAAGTTGAATATGTCAAACCTGAAATTTCTTCAGCTCTAACCAAAGAAACATTTTATCATTTAGCTTTTTCATACAAAATCTTTTTTTCGTAATTTAAGAATTTCGGGATTTTTTTCAGAATTTCAGAAAGTTTTGAAAACCGCAAAAAAATTTCATTGAAGAAAAATAATGACCTGATTCTTTGTTTTTAGCTGTAGAAATTTCTAGTTCGACATATTCAATTTTTTCCAAGAAAAAGTGTGCATTTAACTGAATCCAAAAAACATGTTTCATGCACATTTTCCAAAAATTCTAAAATAACGCAAAACTTTTTTTTAATTTATAGTTTTTTATTATTATTTACTAGCAAACCCGTGACGTACGAAAAATTTGGCATAATTTTCAAACTAGTAGACAAATTTGTTCAAATTTTCGAAATTTTGAAATTTCAAATGAAAAAAGAGGACAATAAGATATAAGCCGATGTCAAAATTTTTGTTTACTCAAACGATTCGAGCAATTTCAGTATTTTCACGTATGTTTTCTGATGAAAAATTTAAAGAAAATTTGCGAATTTTTTGAAGGACGGGCCTGCTAAGGTATATTTCATTAATAAATTAATAAGTTTGAAAATCACATTCAGATTCAAGACTTCACACATGTTTCCCTATTCCCCTCTTTTCCTATTTTTAAAAAGAATTCTACTCTTTTTCCATTTTTTTAAAGGATTTCTACTTTTTTTGGAAGAATTCTTTCTATCCCGTATTTTGCAGAATTTCCCCATTTTTGGTTAAAAATTAATCTTTTCTGGTTTAAAATTAATTTTTTTCGTTAAAAATTCGTCTTTTAAGGTAAAAAATTAATCTTCTTGGTTGAAAAGTAATCCTTTTTGGTTAAAAATTCAACAATTGGGTTGAAAATTCATGTATTTCGTGGAAACTTCGTTATTCTTTATTAAAAATTAATTTTGTATCTGAAAATTGAAATATTGTACTTTTGGTTGAAGATTAATTGTTTATAATTTTTAAATGTAACTTTTCTATTTTTTGTGGAATATTAAATCTTTTTGGTTGAAAATTAATCATTTTGATTAAAAATTCAACAATTTGGTAAAAAATTAAACTATTTGGTTGAAAATACTTTCAGGTTGAAAATTCAACTTTTTTTCAATTCGAATGGTTGAAAATTCTTTTTTTTTGTTTGTTAAAAATTGATTTTTTAAACTGTAAATAAAACTATTTTATTTTTGGTAAAAACTTATTTTTTTAGTTAAAAATTAAACTATTTGGTTGAAAATTCAATGTACTTTTTTAAACTTCGTTTCTTTTGGTTAAAAATTAAATTTGTGCCTGGAAATTTAACTATTATACTTTTGGTTGACAATTTGAAAATTCAATTAATTTTTAGAAAATTCATGTATTTTGTTGAAAATGCATCGTTTATGGTTGTATACAACTTATTAAAAATTCGTTTTTTTTTCTTGAAAATTAATTTTTCGAACTGAAAATGTAACGTTTCCATTTTTGGTTATAAATTTATTTATTTTTTTTTGTTCACAAACTGATATTTTTTAGTTAAAAATTCAACTTTTTATTTGAAACTTTTTCTCTCTTGATTAAAAATTATTTTGTTGTTGAAAATTCATCTCTCTGTGTTTATAAGTCAACTGCTTTTTTGAAATCTTCGACTTTTTAGCTTAAAAACTTAACTCTTTTCTTCAAAATTCGTCTTTTTGGGTAGAAAATTATTCTTCTTTGTTAAACATTTCTGATTTGGTTAAGGATTCAACTATTTTGTTAAAAACTCGTCTATTTTCGTTAAATTTGACTAGCTATTTTTTTTTAAATTAATATTTTTAAACTAAAAAAGCTATTTTATTTTTGATTGAAAACTTATTTTTTTATTTGAAAATTAAACTATTTGGTATAAAATTCATGTACTCTGTTAAAACTTTGTTTTTTTGGTTAAAAATTAAATTTGTTGCTGAAAATTTAACTATCATACTTTTGGTTGAAAATTGATTGTTTATAATTTGAAAATTCAATTCTTTTTGTAGAAATTTCGTCGTTTTTGGTAAAATACAACTTATTAAAAATTCGTATTTTTTTTCTTGAAAATTAATTTTTCGAACTGAAAATGTAACGTTTCCATTCTTGGTTGGAAATTCAGGTTTTTATTCAAAAACTGATATTCTGTAGCAAATAATTCAACTATTTGTTTGAATATTTATCTCTCTTGATAGAAAATTCATTTTTTTGTCGAAAATTGATCTCTTCGGGTTTAAAAGTCAACTGTTTTCTGAAACATTCGACTTTGAAAATTCTTTTTTTTTAAACTAATTTTTTTAACTGACAATTAAAATAATTTATTTTTTGTTAAAAACTTTTTTTTCAGTTGAAACTTCAAGCTTTTGTTTAAAAATTCATGTATTTTGTTCGAAATTCGTCTTCTTGTAGAAAATTTTTCTATGTAGGTCAAAAATTCCACTATTTTGTGAAAGTTTACTTATTTTGCTGAAAATTCAACTATGTTGTTGAAGTCATTTTTTTAATCAAAAATTTAACTAATTTATTAAAAATTTGTCCTTTTGGCTTGAAAATGCAATTGTTTTTGGTTGAATTCTAATCTTTTTTATTTTAAAATTTGACTATTTGTGTAAAAATGCACCTTTGTAGGTTCAAATTACAATTATTTGGCTAAAAACTCAATAACTTTGTTAACAATTTATCGTCAACAGAGATAACGGGGGGGGGGGCGGTCAATAATAGCCAAAAATTGGTAACGTAATTTATGGATAGCCCCTTACAGGCATTGAAAAGGGCTGAAACCATGCATCTGTTATAAAAATTTGTTTTCATGCCAAATAATTTTATTATATCCAAAAGAATTTTTTCTACTGGCGATACTCGATCTCGAGATTAGCGTTCGAATTAAAATAATGTTTCCGTTGAAGTTTGAAAAGAAAAAACGAACTATTTCAGAAACAATCACGTGATTCTTTGAATATTCGTGTGGCTCCAAAGTGTCGGGGTGGCAGGCGACACGTGACATAACGTGTTAGAATTTTTTCCAACTGCAAGTCGTCATTATGGTCATTATGCATGTTTGCGAATTACATAGTGTAACACATTTCTCTTATAGCTAAATGAACCTTGCGAAAGCCCCCAGCTTCGTCGAGCAAGCGCTCAAGTCCTAATCGCAGCAATTAAACAAATGAGTTCTGCGTACAGTGAACACGTCGATAATGAAGGTGTCAGACAAAGGAAAGGCAATTTTCCAGCTCATCCTACTAGTCGTAAGCCTAGAAACATTTTCCCCGGTAATTATTCTTCTAAAGGCTTCGAAACTGGCTAATGTTGTAGATTTTTTCATAATACTTGAAATAAGTGGCTAATCTCGGAAGTTTGAGTCAACTTTATGTACGAATTTCTATAGCTATAACTTTTTTCAAATATAATTTCAATTCTTGCCATTTAGGAGAATCAGAATCATGTCTTATAAATTTTGTATCTACATTATTTCGGGCTTGAGGTCGTTTTAAAAATTCGAGGTGAGCCGCGACGGTATGTTGAACATAACCTATTTTGGTATCACACCTCAAATCTTTGAGAATGTTTTACACACTGGATTTTGAATTTATCAGAATAATAGAGTGTAATTTGCATTTGCGACTTTTGAATTAGTATTTTTTATAATTCAAAACTTGAAAAGAGTATATTCAATCAGAATTATCGAGAGCGTGCACAGACGCACGGTGTGGCAAAAGAAGATTCTGTAGACAAATAAATTTTTAACCTAAACTGTTCGTCAGATTTAGACGTTTTTTATGAAAAATTTTTTATTTTAAATAGATTTTTGTGTTTGGATTCCTGATAAAAAATGTGTTTAATATTTTATTCAACAACAAAATTGAATTTATTTTTAAATTTTCAGAAGTACCATTTCTTTTCACATATTCAGATTCATCAAACAAAGTCTTATATATATGTTCAAACTATCTAGAAATAAGTTACAGTGGGTGAAAATAATTTTAAAAATTGTTAATGTTCATGATTATTAATTATTTAAACAATTTTCGTGAAGAAATTCAGAGTTTAACTATTTTTCATCGAATAGGCTCAATTTTTTAGGGAATCAACTAAGAATGTCTTTACCATGACTTTTCACTATAATACTTTCCAAATTTACAACAATTGTTAAAAACTTAAACAATTTTCATAAAAAAATTCAGATTTCGACTATTTATCAACGAATGGGCTCAATTTTTTACGAAATCATCTAAGTATATATTTTCGATCACTTTTTGTTATGATGCTTTATAATTTTATAATAATTATTCATTATTTAAACAATTTTCATAAACAGATTCAGAGTTTGGCTATTATTCAACAAATAGGCTCAATTTTTTACGGAATTAACTAAAGATGTCTTCACCATGACTTTTGGGTCCAAGATAAAAAGATACGTAAGTGACTGACAATCGGAAAGTTACCTAAACGGCAATGTCATTTATATATCTTTTTACATTGGGCGACACTGTAATACTCTAAAAATTTACAACAATTGTTGAAAACTTAAGCAATATTCGTAAATAAATTCACAGTTTGGATATTTTTCAAAGAACAAGCATAATTCTGTTTTCGGAATCAACTAAGAATGTCTTTTAGATGACGTTTTGCTATGATAGATTTGCGAATTCACAAGAATTATTAATTATTTAAACAATTTTAATGAATAAATTTAGAATTTGACTTTTTTTTCAACGAGCAGCTTTAACTTTTTTAGCGAATCAACTAAGAATGTCTTTTCGGTCACTCTTTACTAAGATGCTTTGCAATTTCACAAGAATTATTAAATATTAAAACAATTTTCATTAAAAAATTCAGAGTTTGACTATATTTAAACAAACAGGCTCTAATTTTCGCGGAATCGACTGATGATATTTTTTATTGGACTCTTTGCTATGATGCCTTGAAATGTTATAAGAATTATTGATTACTTAAACAATTTTCATTAACAAATTCAGAGTTTGGCTATTTTTCAACAAAGAGGCTCAATTTTTTTATGGGAATCAACTAAGAATATCTTTTCGAGAACTTTTTGCCATCCTAATTTGCAAATTCACAAGATTTATTAATTATTTAAACAATTTTCATAAACAAATTCAGAGTTTGGCTATGTTTGAACAAATAGGCTCTATTTTTTACGCAATCGAATAATAATTTGTTTTCTTTGAGTTTTTGCTATGATGCTTTGCAATTTTTATGAGATTTATTAATTATTCAAACAATTTTCATTTCAAAACTTAGATTTTGGCTATTTTTCAACAAGTAGACTCCATTTTTTCAGAAAATTAACTAAAAATATATTTTTGATGAATTTTTGCTCTGAAAAATTGAAAATTTTGAAGAATTAACAATTATTTTAACAATTTTCATAAACAAATCCAGGGTTTGACTATTTTTCAGCAAATAGGCTCAATTTTTTTATGGCATTAACTAAAAATATATTTTCGATCACTTTTTGCTATTATGTTTTGCAATTGCACAAGAATTATTAATTAGTTAAACAATTTCCATGAACAAACTGAGAGTTTGGCTATTATTTCACGAATAGGCTCAATTTTTTACAAAATCAACAAAGAATGTCTTTACCATGACTTTTCTCTGTGATACTCTGCAAATTAAAAACAATTGTTGAAAACTTAAACAAGATTCATAAACAAATTCAGAATTTGGCTCTTTTTATCGAATGCTTTCAATTTTTGTACACGGAATCGACTAATAATGTCTTTCCGATTACTCTTTGCTATGATTGTTTCCAAATTGAGAACAACTAATAATTATTTAAACAATGTTTATGTACAGCAAAAGTATCATATTAAAGAGTCATCGAGAAGACATTCTTAGTCGTTTCCGTAAAAAATAAATTGAGAGTATTCGTTGAGAAATAGCCGAACTCTGAATTTGTTTGTGAACATTGTTAGAATAATCAACAATATGGTTAACAATTTTAAAAGTACCATAGCGAAGAGTCATCGGAAAAACATTATTAGTCGATTCCGTATACAAAAATTGAAAGCATTCGTTAAAAAGAGCCAAATTCTGAATTTGTTTATAAATATTGTTTAAGTTTACAACAATTGCTTTTAATTTGCAGAGTATTATAAAGAGAAATCATGGTAAAGACATTCTTTGTTGATTTTGGAAAAAATTGAGCGTATTTGTGGAGTAATAGCCAAACTCTCAGTTTGTTCATGGAAATTGTTTAAGTAATTATTAATTCTTGTGCAATTGCAAAACATAATAACAAAACGTGATCGAAAATATATTTTTAGTTGATTCCATAAAAAATTGAGCCTATTTTTAGAAAAATAGCCAAATTCTGAATTTGTTTTACACCTGTTTAAATCAATACTAATTTATGTGAAATTGCAAAGCATCATTGCAAAGAGTGATCCAATAGAAAATTCTTAATTGATTCCGCAAACAAAATGGAGCGCGTTCATTAAAAAAAAGCCCAACTCTAAATGTTTTATAGAAATTGCTTAAATAATTAATAATTTTTCTGAAATTGCAAAACAACATAGTGAAGAGTTAGATAAAAGACATGAGTTGATTTAATAGAAAAATTGAGCCTTTTCCTTGAAAAATATCCAAAATGTAAATTTTTTTATAAAAATTGTTTAAACAATTGCCAAAGTGCATATATTTTCAAGTCAATCTCGGAAAAAAACTTTTTTCTTTATTAATTTGTTTGTAAAGTCATACAATTTTGTTTAAATTATTCTCATCCACTGAAAATTATTTATAGATAGTTTTATCACAGATATAAGACCTTATTTGATAAATCTGAAAATCTTAAAAAATGGTTCTTCTGAAAGGTTTACAAAAAACGTCAACTTTGTTCCTAAATGAAAAATTAAGCAATTTTTTTATCAAAAATTAAAAGACGCTCATCTTTTCGAAATTTAATAAGCTTTAACTTTTAAAAGACGTCAAAATCTAAGGAAAAGTGTGGATTAAAAATTGATTTGTCAACAGAAATTGTGTGTGCCTCATTGTGAGACAGTCCATTCTGAATATTAACTTAGTACTGAAAGAGGAGCCTGGCAATTGTCAATTTTACTATCTGAAAATTTTAAATATTACTATCAGAAAAAAAAAAAATTATTTAAAATCATTTTTCTTTCATAGCTCCATCTAGTCTGAAAAGACGTTAAATATTTTCTGTTATTCTCTAATGCTAATACAGATTCATTGAAAAATTTGATTTGTACCATCTAGCAAAATAATGCGTGTATTTCTGAAAAAAGTTTCTTCTCTCGATCTCTCTAGTAGCTTAATGGGAAAGCACCTGACCGGAAATTAGTAGTTCTATGGTTCGATTCCCAGCGGAGCGAAAGGAGATCTTTTTTCAGGGAAAAAAATGATTTGAAATCATTTTTCTCTCATAGCTCCATCTAGTCTGAATAGACGTTAAATATTTTCTGTTATTCTCTGATGATAATAGGGATTCATTGAAATATTTGATTTGTACCATCTAGCAAGATAATGCGTGTGTTTCTGAAAAAACTTTCTTCTCTCGATCTCTCTAGTAGCTTAATAGGAAAGCACCTGACCGGAAATTTGTAGTTCTGTGGTTTGATTCCCAGCGGAGGGAAAGGAGAAGATCTTTTTCAGAAGAACAAAATTATTTAAAATAATTTTTCTTTCATATCTTCATCTGGTCTGAAAAGACGTTAAATATTTTCTGTTATTCTCTAATGATAATACAGATTCATTGAAATACTTGATGTGTCCCATCTAGCAAAATAATGCGTGTGTTTCTGAAAAAAGTTTTTCCTCTCGATCTCTCTAGTAGCTTAATGGGAAAGCATCTGACCGAAAATCAGTAGTTCTGTGGTTTGATTCCCAGCGAAGCGAAAAGAGAAAGGAAAAAAATTATTGCAAATAATTTTTCATTTATAGCTTCATCTGGTCTGAAAAGACGTTAAATATTTTCTGTTATTCTCTAATGATAATACAGATTCATTGAAAAATTTGATTTGTACCATCTAGCAAAATAATGCGTGTGTTTCTGAAAAAAGTTTCTTCCCTTGATCTCTCTAGTAGCTTGATGGAAAAGCACCAGACCGGAAATCAGTAGTTCTGTGGTTCGATTCCCTGCGGCGCGAAAAGAGAAGATCTTTTTTCGAAAAAAAAAGAATTATTTTAAATAATTTTCCTTTCATTGCTCCATCTAGTCTGAAAAGACGTTAAATAATTAAAAACAATTATTTAAAATAATTTTACTATCTGTTCATAATTTGTGTAATGAAAGCTCATTATCTGAGTATTGATTAGCCAAAGAATTAATATGCAATTTCTCGTCTTTTTCGAGAAAATCGACTTTGAAATATCCGCCACATGCCATATCGAGTTTGACGAAACTTACTTCAAATCGGCCGGTAGCTCAGGCAGTAGCGCTTCGACTTCATAACAGAAAGGTTGTGTGTTCGATTCTCGCTGCCTACATTATTCTTTTATGTTATTTTGGTTAAACGAAATGCTTATAAATGTGCGTTCATCTGATAATCTTTCAAAATTAAGCCAATAATCATTATTATTAAGCCTTCTTTCACGCAGAGACTGAATGTTTGAACTTTATCATGTTTTTCGCAAACAAATTTATTGCTATAAATGTTTGAATTTCTATTCATAATGTTTACAAGTAGAAGATTTTTCAAAAGTTTCTATTCGGAAACACACCTGATTTTTTTTGCATAAAAAAATGTTTGCTTTGGAAGATACGAAATATGAATACTGTCTTGACCTGAAGTATAGTTTTTTGTATTTCAGTTAACAATTTATTGTTTAAAAAACCTCAATCATACTTCTAGTTTTAAATATAGTTGGTAAAAATTATGGCAACAATAAATAACATTCATAAAAAATGTGTTTTCAAGAAAACATGATAAATTTTTTAAAATTCTGTTTTTCCGTGAAAAACATGCATTACGAAAATTATTATTAGCATAATATTTGAAGATTATAGCAGGCAATTAAATGTATAAGCATTTTAATAAATGAATAATTCAATAAAAAAGTGCAGGCAGCGAGAATCGAACACGCAACCTTTCTGCTATATTCTTGCACATTACTGCTTTGGCAAATTAATATTCAGGTAATGAGCTTTCATTACAAAAATTATGAACCGAAACTTAAATTGACAATTGCCGGTCTCTTTTTGTAAATGGTACACTGGAATATCCTGTGAGAAAATATTGAAAATGCAGGAGATCCGGTCAGTGTATGAAGAGGTTAAAATGGTTTTTCATTAAAAATTCTCTAGAGGTGAAGATATATTCTTGGAAAATAGGGACAGACAGAAAAGGAAAGTCAAGGGGCTGCTGGAGGAAGGGTGTAGAAGGGGTGGGGTTTAGAATGGGTATAGCGTTGCACGCAATTAGTAGTCGAGTACAAATTCTGTGTACGAGAGGTAAACTCGTCGGCAGTATGGTAAACGTGTATTAAACTAACTTAGGGACCAAGCGAGAGGCCAGATGAGCGATGGCTTGAGTAAGTGTTTGCTTAGAGACCCCTTCCCCTCTTATACCCTCTCATGCTACCTTAACGTTTGTTTTTAATTAATGTGAAAGAAACTAGGTCAAACGAACTTTTCCAGTTTTTTCCCCGATGAAAACGAGCAAAAATACATTTCTCTTCATGTGTAGACGACTTTCGAGGTGTAAATTATATTTTTTTGCGTTTATTTGCTTTGTTATATAAACGTTACATTAAAGCTACGTATCTGTTATATAGATGTTGCATAAATGTTATTTGCTAATCAGATAACTGTAAGCTAATAATGTCTTATTTTTTATGTTACTGTTTGTCTCGTGTTATTGAATGTTACATAACGGTTGTAAAGTAATTATGGTTATGTAGAAGTGTCTTAAGAGTTATGGTAAAACACACTTTTACAGTTTATTCCCGATTAAAACGCACAAAAACACATTTTTCTTCATTTGTAGCCGAGTAGCGACGTGTAAATTATGCTTTTTCTTAGTTATTTCTTCTGTTACATGAATGTTACATCAATGTTACATGAATGTTACACTGAAGTTACGTATCTGTTACATAGATGTTGCATAAGTGCTATTTACTAATAAGATAACTGTAGACCAATTATTTCTTATTTTTGATATTACTGTTAGGCTAGTATTATATGCACGTTACATAACGGTTGTACAGTAATTATTTCTATATAGAAGTGTCGTAAGAGTTATGGTCAAACGCACTTTTCCAGTTTTTTCCCCGACACAAACGCGCAAAAATACATTTCTCTTCATGTGTAGACGAGTTTCGAGGTGTAAATTATATTTGTTCGTGTTTATTTGCTTTGTTATATAAACGTTACATTAAAGCTACGTAACTGTTATATGGATGTTGCATAAATGTTATTTGCTAATCAGATAACTGTAGGCTAATAATTTCTTATTTTTGATGTTACTGTTAGGCTGGTATTATATATATATTACATAACGGTTGTACAGTAATTATTTCTATATTGAAATGTCATAAGAGTTATGTTCAAACGCACTTTTCCAGTTTTTTTCCTGATTAAAACGCACAAAAACACATTTCTCTTCATTTGTAGCCAAGTTGCGATGTGTAAATTATGCTTTTTCTTAGTTCTTTGTTTTGTTACATAAATGTTATATCAATGTTACACTAAAGTTACGTATCTATTACATAGATGTTGTATCAGTGTTATTCACTAATAAGATAACTGTAGACCAATTATTTCTTATTTTTGACGTGACTGTTAGGCTGGTATTATATACATGTCACATAACGGTTGAATAGTAATTATTTCTATATATAAGTGTCATTAGAGTTATGGTCAAACGCACTTTTACAGTTTTTCCCCGATGGAAACGCGCAAAAACATATTTCTCTTCATATGTAGACGAGTTTCAAGTTGCAAATTATGTTTCTTCTTGGTTATTTGTTTTGCTATATGAAGGTTACCTAAATGTTACCTTAATATTAGCTGAATGTTACATTAAAGTTACGTCGATATTACATGGATGTTGCATAA
>CAKNYM010041889.1:5505-23212 GCA_932195095.1 Andricus curvator | reverse complement strand
ATATTATACATTATTATGCATTCTTACGCCTTATAACGCATTATTGGGCATTGTTACGCATGATAACGCGTTGTAACGTATAACAACTCCATATTACGGATTATTACTCACTATTACGCATTATTACTTATTATTACGCATGAATACGCCTTATTACGCATTATTAAGCATTGTTACGTATTATTACGCATTAATACGCCTCATTACGCCATATGACACATTATTACACAATAATTTGCCTAATTACGCCTTATTGAGCATTATTGCGCATTGTTACGCACTATTACGCATTATTACACATTGACACGTCATATTGCACATTATTAGGCATTAACACGCTATATTAGGCCGCAGTACACAATATTATGCTTTTTTATCATTAATACGCATTGCAACGCCGTATTACACCACATAACACATTATTACGCTGAAAAACCCAGTTCTCGTCAGATCACTGAAGTTAAGCAGCGTTGGACGCGGTTAGTACTTGGATGGGTGACCATTCAAGAATACTGAGTGCTGTTGGCACATCGTGGGTGTGGTGAGCCCACACTTGTAGTTATTTATAACTACAAGAAAACTATCCACCTAAAAACACTACCCGCATCGGGTAGTGTCACGCCTACCCTGAAAGGGAAATGGCTTAATGGTATACATACGTCTCAATACGTCTAATTGAGCATTTTCATGCATTGTTACGCATTATTACGCATTACTGCGCATTATCACGCTGTACTACGTCATATTCCACATTATTACGCATCAATACGCCTTCGTACTCCTTAATAAGCATTACTACGCATTATTACACATTTATTACTCGGATATTACGTCACTATTAGAAGAACATCCAAGCAATATAGAATTCACTAAAATATGGACAGCTCAATATCCGGGGAAGATACTGTTTAAATTTTATTATTTATCCTCATAATTAAATAATACATTTTAATTTTAGCATTTGTTGCAGTAAACTTTAAACCAAAACTAATCTCACATAACTAGTCATAAATTAATGTAGACTTTTAAAGTGTTTTATTTTGATAACAATTATTGTTGTTAACGACAATGAACAGTTCACCTATGTTTCCGCTCGTTTTTCGGGTGTTTTTTGTCTCGCGATAACTTAGGCCTACCTATTTTCCACGGTTGGTCTGACCGTTGGTAAAGTCAAGCCAACCAAGTAAAATGAGGTTTTACGTACGGTCCCTTATGCACCCAGCTGACGCATTAGCCAACTGAGCTATTGAACCTCTTGAACATTCCTGACAAAATCTCGGCCATACTTTTTTTACTGAAAAACCTATGACTAGTTTAGGAGTATATTTATTAATTTTTCATTTTATACAAATTATAAGAAACTTGGCTTAGAAGTTTTTAATAACGCACGGACGTTATTAAAGTTTTTGAAGTTATACACAACGCCACTCAATAGACTTTGAAACATACAATTGGCAATCATAATGTCAAACACCTAACAATAGGTTTAAAGGATACCAAACATTAAAGCTCTTTTCAACCGGTTATAAGACAATTTTTGGCCTGACATTATAATTGCAAATTTTTTCTTTTAGAGCGCAGCGTGATTAAGCAGAGTGTATCCGACTGTCAGCCCGACCTTGGGCCAGAGTTCAGCAGACGGTAGGGCATAGTTGGGTTAATTGCACTGGTTAATGTTAAGCCAGCAGTTGGGCCACCCCCACTCAGTGTGGGACCAATCATATTTCGATGGTCCTTTCAAAACAATTCAGCAGAGTTTATCTGATTGTCGGCCCGTCCTTGGGCCAGAGTTGGGCCGGCGGTCGAGCGCAGCGAAGTTACATTCACTAGGTAATATCACGCTACCAGTTGGGCGAACTTCACCCATAGTGGGGCAGACCGTAATTATATAATCCTTTTTAAAAAATTCGCCACAGTCTTTCCGACTGTCGGCCCGACTTTGGGCCAGAGTTGGGCGACGATCGGGTGAACTCTGACCGCCAATCTCGGCTGCCAAAGTTGGCACAAAAGAGGTGACTTGGAGCTGCCACAGTTGGACAAAATCTGGTCACCGAAATTTGGGTGCCGAAGTAGGCCTGACCTTAGATCGACCTTTAAACTCTGGCAGCCGACCCAAGTCAGTTTGAAATCTTATAAATAGAGCGTTCGAAATTTATGAAAAATGTATGAAATGATATTGAACTGGAAACGTTTCAATTCAAAATATTTTAGCTAGGTAAAATTTAAAAAAGGACACTTCGAAAGGAATAAAAAGGAATTTAACTTGAATTATTTCTGAATAAAAGCGTTTTAAATTGCATATTTTTAAATTGAAAAAATACAAATACAGAAGCTTTCAAAATCTTCAAACTGAAATGTTTAAATTTTGACCATTTCTTTATGAAAAAGTTGAAATTGTCTCATTTCTAATTCAAAGCGTTCAGAAGTGAACAATTTTATTTTGAATTCAAAAATATCGAAACTGAATGATTTCAGAATAAAATTTTAAAAGAGAACAATTCCAAAACGTTAAAAATGGAATATTTTCCTATTATAATTTTTGAACACAGATCATTTAAAATTCAAAGGAATGAAAATTGTATTATTTCCAATTAAAAGCATTCAAAGTTGAATAATTTAAAAGTCAAAACTTCTGAATTTTGAGAAATTTAAATTCGAAACGATTGAAATTTGACAATTTGAAATTGAAAACTGAATTTAATATTTCAAAGTAAAGGCTTCTGAAATTCTAGAAATCTAAATTTTTATTGAATTAAAAAATGATGATTTAACATAAAAATTGATTAGACAAATTTTTCTAAAATCCAAAAATAAATTCGCCTTTATTTTCAACGTTTAAAATTGAAAAATTTTCAACTTCACACCTTTAAAATTGAATTATTCTAGAAAAACGTTCGAAATAAAAAGTAAATTCAAATGAGAAATATGAAAAAATGTATACTCCAGAAACTTGGAACTTAAACAAATCCAAACTTCATCTAAAACTAAAAAAAAAATTATTTGCGAAGTATTGTGATATTATAACTTTTTTGTACTCAAACTCTTGAGATTTTCTTTTACTTTAGGTAAATTTAATTGTTCAGAAATTAACAACTTTTAAATTGTCATTTATACTTTTCAAAATTGAACCATTTCAATTTCAATCCCAAAATTTAAACTACTTCAATTACTTTACGTAAATTTAGATCGTTCAGAAATGAACAATTTTTAATTACACTTTTCGAAATTCAACCATTTCAATTTTAATCGCAAAATTTAAACTTATGATAGGGAAAAATTAAAAATTTATCGTTTACCATGAAAATTTAGAATTCTAAAAATGAAACCTTTAAAAATTAAAGAAATTATTCACTTCTTCAATAGAAAAATTGTTTTTTTTTTAAACTGAGTTTGAAATGTTGAACTTTTTGGAACATTTTTCAAATAAAATAAAACCAATATTCAATGCCTGGTTGTACAATCTGCTCATTTTTAAGGGTTGAGTTTGAGAAATTATTGTCTTAATTTTTCATTGTTTTGAATTTATTCTGGAGGCATTTAATTAGAAATTGTTTAATTACAAGTTCTTTAAACTAAAAAGGGTGCAACAATCAAGTCTTTCATGTTGAGCAATATAATAATTATTAAAGTTGAAACTGGCTAAAATTGAATTGGTTGAATTTCGAAAAGTATAATTGACAATTTGAAAATTGTTGTTAATTTTTAAACGAATAAATTTACACAAAGTAATAGAAATTTTTCAGGGTTTGGGTACAAAAACTTGTAATATAACAATTCTTCACAACTAAATTTTTTTTTAGTCTCAAATGAACTTCGGATTTGTTTAAGTTCCAAGTTTGTGGAGTATACATTTCTTTATTTCTTAATATATCCCATTCAAAATTACTTTTTATTATGAACTTTTTTTCTAGATTTATTCAATGTCAAAGGTTTACAATTGCAAAATTTTTCCATTGTGAAAGGTAAAAATAAAGGTGACATAATTTGTGTATTTTAGACAAGTTTGTCTAATCAATTTTTACTTTAAATCAAAATTTTTTTAAATATAATAAGAAATTAAATTTATATAATTTTATAAGCTTTTACTTTGAAATATTCAATTACATTTTCAATTTCTATTCCTTCCTAATGAAATCGTCTAAATTTAAAAACTTGAGTTTGAAGGTTTTGAATTTTGAAAGCTTCTGTTAAAAATTTTTTCGATTTAAAATCATTCCATTTTAAACGCTTTTATTTATAAATGATAGAATTTCAATTCCTTCTCATTCCATTAGAAATATTGCTTTTTTTTTGAAAATTTGACCTGCCTAAAATATTTTAAATCAGAAAGGTTTTCGATTCAAAATCATTTCATATATTTTTCTTTAATTTCAAACGCTTTAAATTCCAAATTATCAAGGACAAATCATGGTCTGGCCAGTTGTTTCCCTTGATTTTCAAGTTATTAATTTTACATACTTCAGATTAAAATGATTGAATTTTAAAAATCACGATGCACAATTTTAAAATTTGTTGAAACCTGATTAAAATTGAAATCAAAATTAAGATTAAAATTAAAGCTGAAGGTTACACCAAAGATAAAGCTCAAGCTGAAGTTGAAGTTGAAGTTGAAGCTAAAGCTAAAGTTAAAGTTTAAGATCAAATTAAAATTAATTAAAATTTCCTGGAAGCAAATGTTTTATTAATTTTATTATTGATTTGAATTAATGATTGTTAATTATATTTTATAGTCTTTCAAAATTGAAGCATATATATTATTTTGATAAATAGGCAATCAGAATAAGAAACGTGTAATGAGTGCGGGTAGCGCCCTTTTTTGCTAAGAATAATAATAATAATAATAACAAGATTAATAAAATATTTATAATATTTTAATAATTTTTTATAATTGCAATTTGTTTAGCAAAAGAAATTTTTTGTCTTTCTTCAGTCGGATTTTTCTACTTGGGATTTCTTTGACTGATCTGTGTCTGACTGTAGTTGGGGTTTTCTACTGCCACTTTTACTACCGATATTATTTGATATTTGTACATTATTAACATTTTCTTTGGATACAGAAAATAAATTAGAAAAATATTTGAAAATATGATTAATTAAACAAAATATCAATTTGAGTAATTGGAGTGATTTGATTTATCTTTTGATCTCACATTGGATAGGATCGAAAATAATATCTCCAATTTGTGGCTTTTGTGGCATTTGAAATTTTGATCATTTGGGTAAATGACTTTCTTCATTGGACGACCACAAATACTATCGACATTGAAGTTAATAATAGGATTAAAACAAGGCTCTACAAAGTGGGTTGCATTCAATTATTAACAGACGCCCTTTCCCCTGAGTGGAGGAAAATTCGGCATTTTATTGACCCACCGTACTATGTGATCCAGTATTTACACGATACGAGGGAAATGGGAAATTTAACGATATGTTCAATTAAAACCCACTTAATCCAAAATTTATCAGATTACAAAAGATCATTTATTTTAAACGAGTGTACCACCAAAATATCTCTTGTCATGCCAAACAGGCAATATCATTTTATTTGCGAGATTTAAATGTGATAGTTAATTAACATTTTTTATTATTTTATCAAATGTTACGTTGACACTATATAACAGTTCTATAACGTTAAAAAAAAATTCAACAATAAAGTTAAATTTTAGACCAAAGAGATGAATCTTCAAAAAATATGAATTTTTAACAAACTAGTCCAATTTTCAACCAAGTAGTTAGATTTTCAACTAAAGAAATGGATTTTCAACTAATAAAACGAATTTTTAATTAATTTGTTGAACGTTTAACCAAAGAGTTGAATTTTCAATTCAGGAAGATTAATTTTCTACCAAAAAAGACGAATTCACTACAAAATACATGAATTTTCAACTAGAAAAGATCCATTTGCAATCGAAAATATAAATTTCCAACAAAAATAGAATAATTACCTTGTTAGCCTAAAAAATTGATTCTCAACCGAAAAAAAAAAACATTTTTCAACAAAATAGTTACATTTTCAACCAAAGAGATTAATTTTCAACTTAAATGATGAATCTTGAAAAACTCAATTTTCAATAAAAGAGTTCAACCCAAAAGATAATTTTTGAAAAATGGAATGGTTTAATTCTCAACCAAGGATGTGAATCTTGAAAAAATATGAACTTTTAATAAAATAGTTAAACTTTTAACCAAAAAGATGACCTTCAGCAAGAAGATTGATGTTCTACCAAAAAACACCAATTTCGAGCAAAATACATCAATTCTCAACAAAAATGTTGAGTTTTAAGAACAAACTGACGAATTATTTACAAAAAGTTGAATTCTCAAGGCAAAAATATGATTTTTCAACAAAAAATTAATTATCTAACAAAAAGTAAAATTTTCATCAAAATATTTTAATTTTTATCCAAAATTTTCAAGCAAGAATATTAATTTTGGATCAAAAGAGACGAATTTTTAACAAAATGCATGAATTTTAAACTAGAAAAAAACAATTTTCAATAAAAAAATATCAATTTTCAACCAAAAATGGAATAGTTACATTGCTAGGAATTTTCAACGAAAATTATGAGTCTTAAAAAAAATTAATTTTCAACACAAAAGTTCAACCCAAAAGATGATTTTTTAACTCGGAAGAATAATTTTCTAAAAATTAAATAGTTATATTTTTATCTAAGGAGGTGAATTTAAAACAAATATAAATTTTTAACAAACTATTTCAACCAGAAAAATGAATTTTCCATCAAAAGATTAATGTTTTACCAAAAAACACGAATTTTCAACAAAATACATTAATTTTCAACAAAACTGTTTAATTTTTAAGTTGAAAGAGTGAAGTATCTACAAAACGGTTAACTTTTCGGCCTTAAAATATGATTTTTGACAAGAAAATTCACTTTCTACCAAAAAAGTAACATTTTTAGAAAAATATTTTAATTTTGAACAAAAAAGTTCATTTTCAACCGAAAAGTTTAATTTCCTACCAAAAAAATTTTGGATGAAACGAGGCGAATTGTCAACAAAATACATGAATTTTAATTTAGAAAAAATCAGTTAAAAAAATCAATTTTCAACCAAAAATGGAAGTTACATTGTTAGTAATAAAATTTAAATCTCAAAAAAAAATAATAATTTTCAACAAAAGCGTTCAACCCAAAAGATGATTTTTGAACCCGTGAGAGTAATTTTTTTAAATGAAATAGTTAAATTATCAACTAAGGCGGTGAATTTTCAAACAATATGAATTTTTTATAAACTAGTTAAATTTTCAACCAAAAAGATGACTTTCAGCAAGAACTATTGACCAAATAGTTAATTTTTTTAAATTTTTTATAAAAATAAAAAACTTATAAAATGTTCTATTTTATAATATTATATATAATTATTATTTGATAATAATTCTATGTATTCAATCTATAGTATTCAAATGATAATTATTAATAATAATTCATTAATATTATTAATATTATATATTATAGAATAACTTTATAAATATTTATATTTTATAAAAAAAAAGTAATAAAAATAATATTATTTTTGTTCTACCAAAAAACACGAATTTCCAACACAATACATTAATTTTTAACAAAACTGTTGAATTTTGAATCCAAAAAAACAAATTATGTACAAAACGGTTGAATTTTCAACCCAAAAATATAACTTTTTAACGCACACGTTAATCTTCTACCAAAAAGTAGAATTTCCATAACAACTGTTTAATTTTTATGAAAAAAGATCATTTTCAACCGAATAGCTGAATTTTCTACCAAACTGTTGAAATTTCAACCAAGAATATTAATTTTGAGCCAAAAGAGGCGAATTTTGAACAAAATACATGAATTTGAAACTAGAAAAGATGAATTTTCAATCAAAAAGTGATGAATTTTCAAGTAAAACTATGAGTCTTAAAAAAATGAAATTTCAATAAACTATTTTCACCCAAAAGGTGATTTTTAAACCCAGAAAATTATTTTTCTAAAAATGAAATAAATGGATTTTCAACCAAGGGGGTGAATTAAAAAAAATATGCATTTTGAAAAAACTAGTTCAACTTTAAACAAAAAGATGAATTTTCCAGCGAGAAGATTAATGCTGTACAAAAAAGTTAATTTTCTACCAAAAGGTAACATTTTCATAAAAATAGTTTAATTTTCAACAAAAAAGTTAATTTTCAACCGAATATTTTCAGTTTCTACAAATTCTTGAATCCTTAACCAAACTAGATTAATTTACACCCAAAAGATGATTTTTCAACCAAGAAGATTAATTTTCTAAAAATTAAATAGTTCAATTTTCAACCAAGGAGGTGAATTTAAAAAAAATCGTATTTTTTGACAAGCTAATTAAAGTTTCGACCAAAAAGATGAATTTTTCAGGAAGAAGGTTGATATTCTACCAAAAAACACAAATTTTCAACAAGACAATTTTTTCAACAATACTATTAAATTTTAAAGCCAAAAGATGAATTATGTACAAAACGGTGGAATTTTCAAACTATAAATATTATTTTTTAATAAAAAATTGAATTTTCTACCAAAAAGTGAAAATTTCATAAAAATATTTTAATTTTTAACAAGATAATTAATTTTTAAACGAATAGTTTAATTTTCTAGCAAATTGTTGAATCCTCCACTAAACCAGATTAGTTTAGACCGAAACAGTTGCATTCTTGATAAAAAAGGATGAATAGTTACACTGTTAATTAAAAAAATTAATTCTCAGCCAAAAAAAGAACTAGCTTCCAACAAAATAGCCGAATTTTCAACAAAAGGGATGAATTTTCAACTAAAATTATGAATCTTAAAAAAAATGAATTTTCAAGAAAAGAGTTTAACCCGAAAGATGATTTTTTAATCCAGAAGATTAATGTTATAAATATGGAATAGCAATAATAGTAATATTTTCAACGAAAGAGATGATCTACCAAAAATAGAATAGTAGACTTTTCAACCAAAAGTAGTTGATTTCTGTCGTTCGGTTATATTAATTCAGTTAGCATTTAGGCAGTGAAACGTGAAAAAGGGTAAGTTTCCTAAAAACAGGGGGAAAAAAAAGAATTCTTTGAAATTTGTCATCAGGAAACGTACTAAATGTTATCTGAGTTCCTAACGTTACCGTTACCGTTACCGTCGTTTTCAGCGTGATATTAAAAATTTATAAATAATTGCATTTTCAAATTGTTTATATTTTTAATGTTAGGAAATAAAAATCCAGAGACCAGTTTAATTCATAATTATTATCCTGTCAATTTTCTTTTCTTGCGAAGCAATGTGAAGAGATTTTTTTTAAGATGGAAGGTGCGACACTTTTCTTCAGTGTTGACTTTTGTTTCATCGCAATAAGAAGACTGGTTAACGAGAAGCTCTCACTGCTTGTAAAAAGTAAGTTGCAGTTTTTCACTGAATATATAGAACGACTATACTCTTTAACCACTTGGATAATTTGCGACAGAACGAATGTCTCGACTTGCACTTACGTGGTTTTGCTTCGCCACCTACATTTGCCAGAAAGACTTTTGCTGAAGAAGCAAGTCCACTCGAGCATTGCGCAATTAGTGGCAAGGTTTTTCTTTTGTTCTGGTTCTTTCCAGTTTCCTTAACTCACCTACATATCTACACCTGAGTCATTTTATTTTATTTTTTCTAATTAAAAATCTCATCATTTTCAATTTTCAGTGAATGGTCTCATTTTAGATTAATATCTTGAAACTATTGATGTCGGGCAACCGCGTTGATGATTGGATGAATTTGTCGTTTTTTTCCCGTTCAAAATGAAAAATTTGAAAACTTCAAGTTTATGAGAAATGTTAGATTATCTAAACAATATATTAAATAATTTAATAGTGGTAATAATCAATGGAATTTAAATTTAAAAAACCTTTTTTCAACTAAAATCTTTAATAAAGATAGAATATCATATTCCCATAAAAATATAAAATGTCCCATTTTTGAAAATGCTGATGTGATATTCACTTGGTTGTGAAAAATATGTTTTTCATAAACTTGAAACAAATTTTAAACTACATTCATATAAGTGTTCATATACCTTGTTTTTAATGTTTTTAATGTTTTTAATGTTCATATAAGTTCATATAAGTGAATTAACCTATGAAGATATGTTATTTACGTCAATTTTAACTCATTTCAATGTCTTAGCTTCTCGATAATTCAGGATACTGGATAAGCTTTCTCAAATTTTTCAAAACAACTGATAAATTAAACATTTAAAACATTAAAAAATATTTAATGTTATATTTTTCTTATAAAAGAGAACATATAAAAATTCTAAAAGAAGATTCAATATTTTTTAATTGCAGAATTTTGAAAACAAATTTAATTTTAGTTATTTGTGATACAAGTGCGTAAAATAGGTGATTGTCTGCGAGTGTGAATTTTGCAGCATGAGCCGCAGGCGAATAATGCAATCACACAAGTTAGCAATCACCTACGCGAACGTGTATCACACGCTTTTTTTTGCAACGCCCGTCCGAAAAAGTTGTGTTAGGAGTTAACGAAAAATACTAATTTTATATTGCACAGAGTGGAGTTAAGACCCCCGCCCCCTCCACTATTATAGGGTATTCAAAAATATTCCAAGAAATTTTGAATATATTTCAAAGGATTTGAAAGATTTTAGAATATTTTTAAAGATTCTAAGGAATTTTCAAGAGCTCTGTAAAATGTCAAGGGCTTTCAAAATATTACAAAGAATTTTAAATGTTCAAGGTTATTTTTAAAGATCCCACGGAATTTTCAAGAGCTCTAAAAAAATTCGAAGGATTTCAAAATATTTCAAAGGAGTTCAAAATATTTAAAATGATTTGAAATATTGTAAGGTATTTTAGAAGATTCCAAGGAATTTTTAATAGATTACAATAATTTAAAGGGATTTCAAAGGAATTCAAAAAATGGTCTAAAAGTCGTGGAAATATGATTTATTTTCTACAAAGGATTTGAAATATTTTATGGTATTTTTTAAGATATATTTAAAGATTTTTGGCCAACGGCCAAACCACGCTGAAAAAACCAGTTCTCGTCAGATCACTGAAGTTAAGCAGCGTTGGGCGCGGTTAGTACTTGGATGGGTGACCATTCGAGAATTACTGCGTGCTGTTGGCACATCGTGGGTGTAGTGCGCCCAACTTGTAGTTATTTACTACAAGAAACTATCCACCTAGAAACACTACCCAAATCGGGTAGTGTCACACCTACCCTGAAAGTGAAATGGCTTAGTGGTATACTACTACTACTACTACAAGGAATTGTCAAGAATTCTAAAAAATTGCAAAGGGGTTCAAAACACGTCAAAGGATTTGAAATATTTTAGGGTATTTTAGAAGATTCCAAAGAATTTTCAATAGATTTCAATAATTTTAGGGCATTTCGAAAGAATTCAAAGATTTTTCTGTCTTTTAAAAGATTTCAAGGAATTTTCGAAATATTTAACAGATTTCAAACGATTTCGAAAGATGTCAAAGGATTTGAAACATTTTAGGGTATTTTGGAAGATTCCAAAGAATTGTCAATAGATTTCAATCATTTTAAGGGATTTCGAAAGAATTCAAAGATTTTTCTGTCTTTTGAAAGATTCCACGGAATTTTCAAGAGCCCTGAAAAAATTCAAAGGATTTCAAAATATTTCAAAGGAGTTCAAAATATTTAAAATTATTTGAAATATTTTAAGGTATTTTAGAAGATTCCAAGGAATTTTCAATAGATTTCAATAATTTGAAGAGATTTCGAAGGAATTCAAAAGATTTCAAAGGATTTAAAATATTGTAGGGTATTTTTAAAGATGCTAGGCAATTTTCAAGAGATTTGAAAAATTTGGAAGGATTTGAAATATTTTAGGGTGTTTCAGAAGATTTTCTGAAAAATACAAGTTTCCAACAAAAACACGAACATAATCCAAAAAATTCAGAAAATTTCAAATATTGTTCAAATTATAATTATTTTTGTTTCAAATACCAATGTCAGGTGAAAAACACTAACATGAAACGTACCTTATATTTTAAATAATTTATTAGATAATTTTAAATAATTTATTTAACCGTGTAACTGTATTAAAAAGCACGAATGATCATCAATCGCGCGCTACGCGCGCCTGTAGTTTTTCGATTTAGGGGGGAAAATAATGTTCAATAAAAAATAAGACTTTGGAATTACTATTTATTTTTAAGGTTCATTTGTTTATTTGTTTGAGGATTATATAAATATAATTTTTCTAAGATTCTTGAGAAAATTCAAGAAGATTGTTGAAAATTTCAGATACATCAAATTAACAACAAACTTCTAACAAAAACAAAAGTTTAATTCTTTAACTTAAAAATATGAAGTTTTAAACAAAAATTTAATTTTCAACCAAATACGTTAATCTTCTACTAAAATGATCTACAACCAATAAAATGACTTCTTAATAAATTAGTTCAACATTTAACCAAGTAGTTAAATTTTTAAATGTAAAAGATGAATTTTCATCGAAAAATGTAATAGCTGATATTTCGTTTCAAAAAAATTTCAATTTCAACTCAGAAACAGTCAAATTCATTTGAACAAACGAATTTTCAGCAAAATAATGGATTTTTCAAAGAAATTGTTGAATTTTCAACAAGTAAGACGAATTTTCAATAAAATAGTGACATTTTTACCAAAAAATAAAGAATTTGAAACCAAAATAATGAATCTTCAACCAAACAATTAAATTGGTAAGAAAGTAGTTTATTTTTTAACTAAGTAGTTGAATTTTCAAACCAAAAATATGAATTTTCAACCAAAAAAGATTTTTCAGTCAAGAAAAAAATATTAGGCAAATTAGAATTTGAAATTTCTGTTATTTTACAGGATTTTACAAATTTTCGGGAACAATTTGAGTCAGTTTAAAAAATATTTAGGCTTTTTGACGCTTGGAAAATATTGTAAAATATTTTCTAAATTTTCGGAAATCTTTCATGGTTTTAAAATATTTTTATTCTCTTCAAAACTTCTGAAATTTCTGAATAGCTTTTAAACTAACTTGAATTATTCCTTAAATTATCTTAAAATCTTCCGGATTGGTTTTTGAATATGTTTTTAAAATCTTTTTGAATATCCTCCTAAAATTATTTTTTTTTTTAATTAGGAATCACTTTAAATATTCCCAGGAACCTTAAGAATATTTTTTATTAATTAGAAATCTTTCGAAATCTTCAAAAAAACTTAAAAATTTTATTTGAAAATCTTTAAAAATTTAAATTTACCCTGGAATCTTAAAAAATGCTATTATCTTAAAACCTTTCAAGACCCCTAAAAGTTTGAAATAATTCTAAATTTCCCTAAAATTTTCAAAAGTCCTACAAAAATTTAAAAAGTTATCTTAAAATCTTCCAGATTCTATGTCGACATGTTTTGAAATTTCAAAGCTTAAATTTAATTTTTCAAAATAAAACCCAAGTTATTTTAAATTTCCCCAAAAATCTTATTGTCGGTAAAGGTAATTTTTTTAACTGGTACCGTCAAACTCATTAGCGTAAAGAAACAATTATTTTCCACAAGTGAATTCGAGAGTGCGACACTTTGAAAAAACAAACAAAATGACGTTGGCCTAGTTTTCTTTTTATATTTCGCGCCTTCTACCTTTTGACTCGTGAAATTGGAACCTCTTTTCTATACTTCAATTCGCTCCACATTCAACCTCATCAAAAATCCTGAGAAAGAATTTTTTAGAGATTCTATCCAGAAATTTCTTGAAAAAGTTTTGTTCGAGAAGGTGAACTCATTTCTATTTTATTTGATACATTCAAATTTTGAATACTATATCAATTGTTTGAATTATAATAATATTTTTAGTTTCATTGTATATGCGCAAGCTTGTTCGAAAATTTTTTTTTCAATTTTTACAGTCTTCACAAGCTCAAAAAATAGGTTAAACAATTTTTTTTTTTTTAAAGGCGGCGATTTTTGAAGATTTTGAAATTTTCAAAAACCCCTGTGTCCTGACCTAACCAATGTAATCATAATGATAACCATATTCCACTTTTTTTGTATTTTTAACATCATTTTTTTGAAGTGGAAGAATGTATCAATAAATAGCAAAAAAAAGTTTTCAGTTATGTGTAGCTTCTTTGCAGTAAATTTCCAAAAATAGGCTCGAAATCGTGGCTTGAAACTAGAAGTTCCCCTTAAATGCTAACTAAATTAATAGAACACAAAAACAAAAATCAACTACTTTTGGTTGAAAAGTCTGCTATTAGATTTTCGGTTTGGAATTTATCTCGTTTTGTTAAAAATTCCAGTATTTGGTTGAAAATTTTATTATTTTGTTTAAAATGCAAACATTTGGTTGAAAAGTCATCTTTTTATTCAGAAATTCAGATAATTAGTTAAAAGTTGAACTACTTTGTTAAAAATTAAAAAAAAAAGTTTTTAGGTTGAACTCTTCTCTTAAAAATTCATTTTTTTAAGATTCATCATTTTATTTGAAAAATTATCTCTTTTGTTAAAAATGTAACTATTTTGTTGAAAATTCGTTTTTTTTTTTGGTTGAGAATTAATTTTTTTAAATAAAAATGTAAATATTTCATTTTTTCATGGAAATTGACATTTTGATTGAAAAATGATCTTCTCTAGTTAAAAATTCATCTTTTTTGGTTGAAAATTAATCTGGTTTGGATCAGGATTCAACAATTTGTTAGAAAATTGAACTGTTCGGTTGAGAATTAATTTCTTTGTTAAAAATTAAAATACTTATTAAGAAATTTAACTTTTTGGTAGAAAATTAACTTTTTTGTTAGAAAAATTTATTTTTGGGTTAAAAATGCAATCGTTTTGTAGATATAATTCATCCTTACGGCTTTAAAATTCAACAATTTTGTTGAAAATCAAAGTATTTTGTTGAAAACTTGTGTTTTTTTAATGGAACATTATACTTCTTGCAGGAAAATTCATATTTTTAGTTAAAAATTTAACTACTTGGTTTAAAGTTGAACAAGTTTGTTAAAAAATCATATTTTTGAAGCTTCACTTCCTTGGTTGAAAATTCAACTATTCCATTTTTAGAAAATTCGTCTTCCGGGTTAAAAACTCATCTTTTGAGTTGAATTCTTTTGTTGAAAATTCATTATATCTGAAATTCATCATTTTAGTTGATAATTGATCTCTTTTGTTGAAAATGTAACTATTTTGTTGAAAATACGTTTTTTTTATTTGAAAATTAATTTTCTAAACTAACAATGTAACTATTCCATTTTCGGTTAAATATTTATATTTTTTATTGAAAATCGATCTTTTCTAGTTGAAAATTCATGTATTTTGTTAACAATTCATCTTTTTTGGTCGAAAATTAATCTAGTTTGGTTGAGGATTCCACAATTCGTTAGAAAATTAAACTTTTCAGTCGAAAATTAATTTCTTTGTTAAAAATTGAACTATTTTTATGAAAATTTAACTTTTTGGTAGGAAAAGGCTGTAAAATTCAACAATTTTGTTGAAAATTAATGTATTTTGTTCAAAACGTACGTTTTTTAATAGAGCATTTATCTTCTTGCACGGAAATTTATCTTTTTGGTTGAAAATTGAACCATTTGGTTCAAAATTCATCTTTTTTTGTTGAAAATTTAACTATTTGGTTCGAAGTTAAATTAGTTTGTTAAAAATTCATATTTTTGAAGATTCACCTCCTTTGTGGAAAATTCAACTATTCCATTTCTGTCGTCGTTTTTCATTTATTTATCGAAATTAGTACTCAAAAATAGAAAATTCCAATATTACGCCAGAAGACGCGAGATACGTAAAAAGTCTAAAAGAAGACTTGTAGGAGTTTTTGTTTTATCCATAAAAAATTATATGAAAGGAAAATTCCGATTTTCAGCATAATAACGTGAGATAGGGAAGAAAATCTGAAAATTAAACTAATAAACTATTAGGTTGAAAATTAACTTTTTTGTTTGAAATTCATATTTTTGGTTTAAATTTCACTATTTTGATAAAAATTAATCTATTGTTATGAAAATTCAACTTTTTGGTGGAAAATGAATTTTTTCCAAAAAATCATATTTTGGGTTAAAAATTCAACAGTTTTGTAGATAATTCATCCTTTTGATTT
Source organism: Andricus curvator (assembly GCA_932195095.1). Lineage (NCBI taxonomy): Eukaryota > Metazoa > Arthropoda > Insecta > Hymenoptera > Cynipidae > Andricus > Andricus curvator. The sequence goes on along the minus strand of CAKNYM010041889.1, from coordinate 7,138 downwards.
TAAAATTCAGTTAAACTATTTGGTTCAAAATTCATCTTTTTAGTAGAAAATTCAACTACCATTAATCAATTAATTAATTTTTTATCTGAAAAGTTCACCATTCCATTTTTGGTTAGAAATTTATCTTTTATAAATGGACAATTCATGTATTTAGTTGAAAATTTGTCTTTTTGGTTAGAAAATTAATCTTTTTTGTTGAAAAAAACTCTTTTTTTATTGTAAAACCCCCCAGATAATCCAAATATTGAGGTTTATTTTTTTCAAATCATGTTTTTAAACCAAAAATTTCAATTTTTCAAAAACTCGATTCCCAAAAAATACACACACTGATTTTCCTTATACTTTTTATTTTATAATTTAAAATGTCCTTTCAGAGAGAAAAAATGATAAAATCTATGTGCTTTTTCGGTATTTTTAATATTATGAATGATGAATTTTCGGTATTATGAAAATTAAAACTGAAAAATTAATTGAATTGTTGAGCCTCGAGAAAAAAGTTTGTGGGTTGGCATCCGACAAAAGTAAAAAAAATTGTTTGAAATGGGATAATATCGAAACGACTGGAAAACCCCGAAAAATAAAATACTTGACACTTTAGTATTCACGAAAAAGAAAATATTCCAATTTTGGAATTTTTTATTTTTAGAAACAAAAATAATAGCATGTTGTTTCGATTCAAGCTAAAGAAATTTAAGGTTTGAAATATTCAACTTTTTCCAAAAAAGGGTGCATTTTACACAATCCAAAAATAAATTTTTTTTGCACATTTTTTAAAAACTCTTAACTGAACAAAATTTTCTTTTTTACTTTCTCATTTTTGATTTACTGTATACTGTATTTAATCACTGTATTACTATATACTAGTTTGATTAATAACCTGGTAGAATAAAAAAATAATTTGTATTAGTGTAGTGGGGCCTAGAATCATTTAAATTCCCCTTAATAATGATAATTCAGAAAATCCGTGAAATCAATTATAAAACCGATAAGTTCATCTAAAAACTTTACTTTGCAATAGAAAGATTTTAAAAACTAATTTTTGTTACATTGAGAAAAAACTTGAATTAAATACAAAAAAAATTATATTTGAAGCAAAAATTTTTTTAAACGGTACCTTTTTGCATGTATGCAGAGTAAAAATTGAAATTCACCTTGGAGTCTCAAAAATTTCGTTATCTAGCATTATTTAGAAATTTTGTTGCAAGAATAATCTACTCCAAAGTATACATACGATGCGGACACACCCAGGGTACCTGGGTACTCACCATAAAAAAATTCAACTTTGAGTATTTATTAATCTCTTATCAAGTTATTTGATTCATGCACATAAAATATGTTAAGTCATACAAGAATTAATAATAATTTGAATGATTAATAATCAATAATTAATTATTCGTTTCATTCTTTGTGCGGCAACCCGGTGTCGAATATTGTGCGTCTGAAATCCGCTAGGGACAGCAGGTAAATGGTTTTGGTGTTTCTGTGTTTTAAAGTGTTTTGTGCCTTTAGCACTCACTTTAGATATTTATTTGTTGGAATAAACGATAAAGAAACTATTTCAATTGCATATAATTATTTTAAAAATTGAAAATGAAGAATGTGGGCACCCGGGTACCCCGGGTGTGTAACCACA
>CAKNYM010041888.1:0-46756 GCA_932195095.1 Andricus curvator | reverse complement strand
GTTTAAACCTTATCAGAAACAAAAGACAACCTCCTTATACTACTGACAATTACAATGTCGAAACCTACAGTCATGGAAAGCGATCATGATAGCCTAGATTTGGAAGGTGCCGCTGCACTTCCGACCCAAAACATAGATTTACATGTCAAAACAAGACCTACTACACCAAACTCTCGGTTTCAGTCCCCCCGGTTTCCGCCTTCCTAGAATTGCTGTCTCAGGCGAGAGAACAGTTGCGACATGGTTGCGATGTTTGTCGCAACGACTCTCGCCAACGGTTGTTTACGTTTGGATCCCCGCGATTTGGAACCAAAACAATTTGAAGACAACCCCCGACACTGGAGTGAAACCGAGAGTTCGGTGTATTAGAAATGAAGTCCTGACCACAACCCAAAATACGGGCACCAGCCCAAAAGCAATTAATGGGTCGATAGGTCGTGGTAGAGGTTTCGTTGAAAGAAAAATATAGAATCCCCAATAAAAATCAATAGATAATACATTGTTTTGGGATCACAAAGATTTACATATACTAGGCGCTTTAATCGAAAGGAATAACATAAGAAAAGGAACAAATGAAAACATTTATTTATAAAATAGAAATAAGCCGAAAAATCGCCCCCAAATAAACAACGAAACTTTCGAATACGATTTTTTCTTATAAAACAACAAACAGTTCGTTTTGGAATCCGAGGAACTTTTATTATACGCAGAATATAATGAATTTATGAACCATCAAAAGGAAAGATTTTTTAGAGAAAGGGCAAACCATTTTAGGGATAAGATTAGATCCGCCAGCTCATAGCTCTTTTGAAAATATAAGAAAAGTAATAGAACCTAGTTACAGGAAAAATAAAAGTGCATCTCGTAACAGACAATCTGTACAATTTAATTTAAAGGAAAATTTACAAGAACCACGTCAACTTTCCCATAACAATATTGAAAACCGTAGTAGAAAAAGAACCAATAATTTAAAATTACAAGACTCAGATGACAGTGAACCATTAGAGGAAAGAAATAATTCACACAAAAACAGATCACATAGACTCTCAACATCGAACAAACGTGCACGTCAAACAGACCTGCATGAATCCACATAGATAATTCAGATACCGATTATGAATCCGAAAATAATTTAAATGATAAAACAATTCAAGCCACGTGTTTTCCATTCGGCATGATCCAAAGGCCGTTTCAAATTATGAGAAATTGGCAAATAAAATTCCGAAGCAATAAAGATGATAGTCCCGTGCACTTTCTCGACGAATTAGAACGTTCTCAAGGAGAACATTATCCGATTTTTATGAAAATTTGAAAAACGCTTATATTGACAAAAGGTTCTCAGAGGAAATAAGACAGAAAATTAAATTTTGTAATGAAAAACGAACTCAAGACATTCACTCATACCTGACAAAAATTAGGAAGTTATTTACAAAATTATATCCTAGAAAATGTCGCGAATTTGAACTGCTTAGAGCATATGAAAATCTTAGAATCGAATAAAAATGTACGAAAAAAAGGAATGATTTCGAAAGTTTCGAGGAACTAGAAGACCTGGGCAAAGAATGGGAAACTGAGCTAGCTAAATAAGAAATCTGAGGGCAAGTTTTACAATTAACCGAAACTAAAATTGAGGATAAAATTGTACAAAAGCGTAATAACGTTAACGGGGATAAAAATAATTTAGAAAATATTAAAGATTTAAAGGAAAATAAAAATGGTCAAGAGGATAACCAAAACGGAAACCAAAATCAGAATAATTAGGGTAAAAAAGAATACAAAAATCGATTTACATTTTCACCATTTGCATTTCCATTCCTACCTTTTCCTAACCAATATCCACAAAATTTCAGACCTAACTTCAGATCTAGATTTCCACCTGGTTTCCAATCAAATTTTCAACATAGATTTCAACCAAATTGTCAACCTAGATTTCAAAATAATAGACTCATTCAACTCCCACAATCAAATGTTACCAATGCTTAATCAAATGACGTTAGACTCAAATCAAAGTGAAAGTAACCCAATGATCGGATTCCCTACAGCAAAATCGGAAAATAATTCAAGAAATAATAATAACAAACAGAATTTCCAAAAATCGAATCACGGAAATCAAAATCAAAAATAGGGTAGAGTAGAACGGGGCGAGGCAGCCGAGACGCCACATTTTGGCGTGCAGAGCACTTGTTCGAAATTATATCAAAAAGTGTAAGTTCTTCATTAGGTCCAAGATGATAATTAAAAAAATAAAAAACAAAGTCAAATGTCTTCTCTAAAAAATTTAATGAAACTCAAAAGAAAAATTCCCCCCAAAAAAATTGGAAAAAATCGGAAAAATTAATATGTCATCTTCGTTGCTGCTCTCCGAGGTTTCATAAGGAGTTTATACCTTCTTCGGGCGGCCTCGTCGAGGGCCGCCACAAGCATTTCGCTTTTTAGCCTTTTCGGCATAATCTGCCGTTTGTTGGCTACCTCGCCCCACATGTGCTTTTTTCCACAAAAATTTCACACAAAAAAACCATTTTGAATATCGAAAAACCAACCATTCCATCATGTTAAGCACAGCATTCTACTCCGGAAAATATTTACTTAACTTTTTTTAGACAACCTATACACGAAGGATAAACGAAAATGTTCTTTCTGCTAGTAGTTTTTCACAAATGACACTGCTTTTTACAAACTGCGACAGTCACGACACTCATCTTTCGCCAGGTACAGTGGACTAACCTAACCGACCTTACATTACAAAGGCGCGCGATTTCAATTAACGCTCTGGGAATAAGAAGATATTGGCTGCCTCGCCCCGTTCTACTCTAATAATACTAACAGGGACTCATAAGACAAAATAAGTTCTAACTCGGATAAAAAAGAGGACTTAAATAAAAAAACGAATGCGAACACAAATAATTTAAACTGTTAGCATTGTGGTATAGCGGGCCAATTTAAAAGAGAATGCCCATATTATGCATACAACTAGGGAAACTGGAGGAGCGGGTATTATTACCAAAAATAATACAACCTGATACCGAAACACCAGAATTTCTAAATTTGGATAAAGATGAAATAACGGAAACATGATGAAAAAATTCGAAAGTAAATTATTCCGTATTTTGGCAAATACAGGTGCCACACATTCGTACGCTGGCAAGGAATTGCTGGAAAAAATGCAGATTTCAAAATATTAAATTTTTGAACCCGTTTCGCGAAAATAAATGGTCGTAAACGGAGAAACGGTCGATATAATTGGACAAGTAGTAATTCGAATTATAATCGGTAAAAAAGGGAAACACCTAATGTTCAGGTTAGTCCCAAAATTAAAATCTGTAGGTACGGACATGCTAAAAAAACTACGGATGACCCTAAGCTATGACTCAGAAACTCGGTGATTACCAGGGAGTCCCCCCATCTGCTATCCTATGGAAGCGTTCCCACATTCACTACCCCTTCCAATAACGGAAGACAAAAAAACTAAACCTGACATTAAAGTGAAAAAAAGTAAAGAAAGAAAAAATGAGAATATTAGGGACAAATCGCTGATTAAAAAAGAAAAAAATTGAAATTCAGATAGGAAACCGAAATTCAAAGGTAGTATTAACCTCAAAATACTAGAGAAAGTAACAAAATTAATTCAAGGTTACAAGGTAGCGAAATTTCCTCAGAACCTTCTAATCCTAACCAATCCCTAAAAGCTAAAAACGCCCAAATTCCTACAACAAATCCTACGAAGGATATCCCAAGCTTAATAAGCATCCCCACAAGCGTTCCAACCTCCAGAGAGCATCCCCACCCAGGACACTAGGGACAACTCAAGTACACAAGACTCATTTAGTTTAAGTAAACCGAAAATCAGGAGGAAAAATGAGGAAAATAAGTTAAGATAATTTTCTTTACAACAGTAAATACGTGGACACGTATAAAAATAGCAATAGTAAACTTTGGAAAAATAAAAAAGTCACTAATCAGAAAAAATTAGAAAAAGAATCTCAAAAAGCCAATGAGATATCGGAAATTGATAACAGAAATCAATGGGGTAATGTAAAAAATGAAGCGATCAGATTAAATAATATTTCAGATAGGTTAGGAAAAATAAATGTACAACATAACTGTTCACCGGAAACTTGTGAAGGAATTGTTGCGCTTAAGGGCATGCTCTTCGGTGATCACGTGACCAAACCAGTCCTTAGTTATGAAATTTTTTTTGGTGTTCACCATGTCCGAACGCAATGATATATCGCTCTCAAAATTTGGAATATAGGAAATGAGACAATTAATTGCGTTTGTATATTTAGTTTCAGTAATAATTTTGAAAAAAATTATCCATGTAAAAAATAATGTGTAAAATTTCATAACCGAGCTTGGTCACGTGATCTCCACTTTACCGACGTTGAAAGCTTCTTTTTTTCTACGTTAGAAATTGCTAAAAATGCTCCAAAAATAATGACAGGTTACGTGTGTGCAGATACTTATTTTTTGATTTGCAACAAATGTGCAAATGTTATTGTTTATATTGATTTTTAAAAATGTTTAGACGATTTAGTCCAAAATTTGTGTCAGTTATCAACATACGCGAATCAAAAAATCTGAAATGCATCAAACCAAACATTACCTGCAAAGTGCTCGACTCGAGTGGTAATATCCTATTTTATTATTTTATACATAAAATTTCTTTGAAATTATAAACATATTGATGTATACAAACGTTCTTTAGTGCTTTTTATTTAATCGTTCAAATTCTAAACACGATATCTCAATCCGTGTGGACGTAGTGAGCACCAAAAAAAATGAAAATAATATTACACATTTATTTTTTACATGAATAATTTTTTTCAAAATTATTACTCAAACTAAATATACAAACACAATTTATTGTCCCATTTCCTATATTCCAAATTTTGAGAGCGGTATATCATTGCGTTTGGACATGGTGAACACCAAAAAAAATTTCATAACCATAAGGACTGGTTTGGTCACGTGATCACCGAAGATCATGCCCTTAACGAAAGCCAACAAGCCCAATTAGAAAATCTTTTAGAAAACAAAATAAAAATACACCAGGGAAAAGAACATACGGCAACTCATTTAACAAACATAAAATTGAAGTCCAAGGCCACGATCCCATTAAACAGCGATATTACCACGTGAGCCCAAAGATTAAAGAAATAATTTATCAAACAGTAGATAAATTATTAGAACAGGATATAATAGAACCCACTTGTTCTGATTAGTCAAACCCTATTGTGATGATAAAAAATCAGGGAAAGATTACAGATTCTGTTTAGATTTCAGAAAAGTTAACAATATTACAAAAAAGGACCTCTAACCAATCCCACTCATGACAGAAATACTGGACAATTTAAGATCAGCAAATTTCATTTCTAAAATTGACTTAAAATTAGCTTATTTACAAATACCATTAGATGAAAACTCAAAACCAAAAACAGCATTCACAGTCCGTAGAAAAGGCATGTATCAATTTAAAAGGATGCCATTTGGTTAACTAATGCTCCAGCCACTTTCCAGAGACTGATGGATAAAATTATAACTCCAAACTTGAAACCAAACGTTTTGTGCTATTTAGAAAACATGGTAATTGTAACTCGAAATTTTGATGACCATTTAAAATACTTGAACATCGTATTAGACAAAATGAATTAAGCAAATCGAATTATCAGTCCCGAAAAATGCGAGTTCGGCTTCTCGGAAATTAAATACCCAGGTATTAAAGTGAACGACAAAGGTTCCAAGTGGACGAGGACAAAATCCAACCAATCCTAGAATTCCCTAAACCAAAAAAACATAAAACAGTTACAGCGCATTATAGGGATGGAAAGTTGGTACAGAAAATTCATCCCACGCTTTGCCGAAACAATAGAACCGATGAACAGATTACTTAAAAAAGATAAACCATGAGATTGGGGATTAGAACAAGAGGAGGCTTTCCAAAAAATTAAAGATATTTTAACATCAGCACCCATATTGACATTTCCAGATTTCACAAAACCCTTCCAACTCGAAACCGATGCGAGTAACACGGGGCTAGGAGCTGTACTTACGCAAACAATCGACGGCGTGAATTAAGTAATCGCTCACGCGAGTAGAAGTCTAAACGGCGCAGAATCAAGGTACACGGCATCAGAAAAAGAATGCCTAGAGGTAGTTTGAGCCATACGAAAATTTAGGCCATATTTAGAAGGTGATAGCTTTAAAGTAATCACGGACCACTTATCCATAAAGTGGCTTCATAACCTAAAAAACCCCACTGACCGATTAGCCAAAAGGGCATTAGAACTACTCAAATATGACTACCAAGTCATATATCGAAACGGAAGCTCAAGTTTCGTCCCTGATGCTCTTTCGGGATTAGGAGAATCATACCAAAGTCATCGTTTTCGCATTAGTTTATAGTATCGAAAAAACGAAAGCGGACGTACATGACAAAACAGATGACTGGTACTCTACTAAAATCAGACAAGTTATAAAAACATCGGAAGAACGAACACAGGTTTTAACAGAAAATCACGATGACATACAAGCAGGACATTTATGTTCCGAAAAAAGGCACGCGAGAATATTTGAGTACTACTTCTGCTCAGGAATGTAGTCGGAAATAATCAAATAAGTAAAAAATTGCAAAATCTGTCAGAGAACAAAACTGAGCAACCAAGCGAAATTAGGGTTGATGGGAAAAATAATTGTCGAAGAAATATGCACCATGATTGCTGCAGATATCATGGGCCCATCACCGATTTCAAAAAAGAGAGAAAACCAATATTTATTAGTTTTTCTAGATATTTTTACAAAATGTTTAATTTCGCGTTGGGAAACACCGCGGATTCTCCACATCGAGAATGGCACGGAATTGCTCAACAAAACTTTGAGAAATTTAACCGAAAAATTTGGTATTACGCACACGAAAACGCCAAAATATTACCCCCCAAGCAATCCCAACCGAGCGATACAAAAGAAAATCTAACAAATAATCAAGACTCATATCGATAATTACCATTTTACCTGAGATGCGCATATAGACGACTTACAGTTCGCAATAAATACTAGTAAAAACTCGCCAACACAATTTACCTCTGCGTTCTTAAATCTAGGTCCCGAATTGGAACCACTACAGCCCCTAATAAAAAATTAAGAAAACGATAGCGAGATAGAATTTTAGAGCGTAGACAAATTGACAGATAGATTAAGAAGGTGACAAATTATAAAAGAAGAAGTCCAGAAAAATTTAGACCTGGCAAATAAGAGACAAGCTAACAGTTACAATTTAAAAAGAAGACCGGTAGAGTTTAAAATGAGAGATAGGGTTCTGAAAAGGGTAACCAAACTTTCAAGCAAAGCAGATAAAAAGGCAGGTAAGTTATATGACCAATATGAGGGCCCTTTTATTATTAACAAAAATGTTTCTCCAACAATATACGAATTGAAAAACCTTAGAGGAAAAAGCATTGGAGAATGGAATATTAACGATATTAAATTAGAAATCTTTAATATAGATACGACCACACAGGCAAACTAAAGAAGTTTAGGAACATTAAATAATGGCAAAAGGCAAGAGATCAATAGCATTAATATTACAAACTGACTCATAACTCAAAAATAAAAAAATAACTCAATCGACCCTCGATAATCTGACTCACTAGATATTAAGAACAAATCAGATAGTACGGACTTTTACATTCGAAACAATGGATTCCACGAATAAGTGCTCGCGCTGCCAGAACTTTATTTTCGAAAGAATAATGACTGAACATTTTTTTAAACTGCCAAACCATAAAATGGCTACTCTTAAGAATGACCAGGATACCGTAAAAGGATATTAAATACCACCCCCACCGCCACATCAAAAGACTTCTCAGAAATTACACCAACAGCGAGACCCGTACAACACAAGAAGAGGGAGCTGTGGGAGGAGAGGAGCCGGAAGAAGGAGCTGTCGGAGGTGAGAAACCAGCCTTACGCATTGGAACACAACTACAGCGAAGGATACGGAATATCCAAAAAAATAAAACCAAAAATGGAGAAAAACATCAACTATGAGTTAAACGAAAAGATCTGGTAACTGACTCTAGAATTCGAACAAAAAGCCTACCACTAAAGCATTAATTTACACAAAGAATTTGAAGAAAGACTCTCAGAATTGAAAAAACAGGAAAAAGATGCTGAAAAAATACAAGAGAAAAGACTTGAGCAGAAGAGAGATCGCTCCTGGGCAACCATTTTATGAATAATAAAGGAAAACGAAAGAAAACGTATAGAAGAGGAAATCAGAAAAGAAGCTGAAAAAGCTAAGGAAGAAAGAACCACTCCTTTTACACTACACGTTAAAAAAAAACTATAAAAAAGGTCAAACTTTGCTATTCTTCTCCTAATTGTCATAATTAAAATACTAAAGAAAAAATACAATTTCTTTTGTCTCACATCAAATATTAAGAACAGAAAGAAAAAACTTCTTCCTGTCAAGGGTTAATAAACAACTAAGCATAGAAAAAACCTCTTGCTGACTCAATTACGACTCCACGCGACAAATTTTTTTAATTTTTTTTTTAAATATGTTACAGGAACCGGGAACCATGGAGGACAACATCAACCGAAAAATCATCGAAAGCATCGCATCTTTTCGAAACAATCTGAAGGATAACTCAGAGACTTTTAAATGCCAGTTTTGTGGCAAACTCATATCCAAGCCAATTTACATCATGCACGACTCTTTTTGCAACGACAGACCCTCCAAGTCAGACAAAACTACTCAACTATGAACGATGCCAGAAAAACGTACTGGACATTAATACAACAAAAGTTAACCATAAAAGAAAAACAACCAGTCGCACTTGGGAACTGGACTCACATATCGACTTCCAACCCATCTAGAACTAGACAAAGAACTTAGACAATTTGCGGGTATAAACCCGAACCGTCGCGGGGGAGGGGCGTGTAACAGAATCGTTACCGTAAGGCAAAACTCCAATGATGCCACTGATCTCGTCCAACTCGACTACTTCCTGGAGGATAGCCTTCCCCGGATACCTCAATTCCTGGTGGGACTACCAACCTGTCCACTGGACACCCAAGGCCCGAAGAAGTCTCCCACTTCAATTGTTTGCCAACACCTGCCACCGGCTGGTAGTCATCGCCAATCTTGCCATGCCCTCTTATCCGCTCTAGTACTTACTTCATCCCTTTGCTCTTCTTCTCTCACCATATATCTAGGCGTCCTCCAGTCAACTCCTAGCGTTCACCTTATATACATTTCTTGTAAACTCGCAATCTCTTTTCTTTCCTTATATCCCTTTATCTCCGCTCCATAACCTAATCCCGGCCATACCAGCGTATCAAATAACCACATTCTCCTTATCCAATCTTTTTTAACCATCTTTTTCCTATTCCCCATATCTGTTTCATTATCCCTGCCGCTCTTTTTATCCTTTCTCTTATATAAGCTCTATGATCTCCATTTATTTGCATCCTTCCTCCCTAAACCCCATTATCTTTGTCTTTTATACATTTAAATTCAACTTTTTCCCATCTAAGTATTTCTCCAATTCTGTAATTCAGCCCGTCATCGCTTCTTCATCCTCTGCCATCAACACTATATCGGCCGCATATACCAGTGTATATATCTTTTCGTCTCCCTTTCGTTTAATTTCTTCTTCTAAGTCTGAGATTAATATATTAAGTAAGAGTTGGCTGAGAGGACATCCTTGCCTTACTCCTCTGACTAACCAGAAACTATCTCACACTTGCTCTCTTACGTTTACCTAAATTTTTGTCTCTCTGAAAATTTCGTATACTCTCTTTATTAAGCCCTCTCTTATCCCCTTTTTCACCATAACTTTTTCTATCTCGACACCTTTAAGTCCACGAATATTGCTATCATTGCCTTTTCTCCCTTTAATCCTTTTATTTATCAGATAATTCAGAATATATATGTTGTCCATCACCCTCATCCTTTTTCTAAACCATGTCTGATTCGGTGGCTCTATCTTTTTTTTCTCAACTTCTTTCTTCAATTCCTCCGATAAAACAGTTACATACATTGTATACAATTTTGGCATCAGCGTCACACCTCTATAATCTTTTACCTCCTCCCCTTTGCCTTTCTTCACTATGGGTAACACTACTCCTGCATTGCATAATTCTGGCTACCCCTCTCCTCTCCATACTCATTACCATTACTCATTACTCCATTACTCATTACTCCATACACATTATCCATGCCAACGGCCATACCACGCTGAAAACCCCAGTTCTCGTCAGATCACTGAAGTTAAGCAGCGTTGGACGCAGTTAGTACTTGGATGGGTGACCATTCAAGAATACTGAGTGCTGTTGGCACATCGTGGGTGTGGTGAGCCCAAGAAAACTATCCACCTAGAAACACTACCCGAATCGGGTAGTGTCACGCCTACCCTGAAAGGGAAATGGCTTAATGGTATACATACATACATGCCCATTCCTTTAGTTCTGTCGCCCTATTCTTCCAGACTTCATTTGGAATCTCATCTATACCAGGTGCCTTTCCATCTTTCATTATTCCTAACACCTTGACTATTTCTGCCCTTGTTATGTCCTCTTGCTCATCTCTTTCTCTACCATATTTTCCTCTTTTCCTAACTTTTCTCTCTACCCCTCCTAGCAAATCTATAAGAGATTTTTTTCATTCTACCATCTCAGTATCCTGGTTTACTCTTTTTCTTCTTTTTCTCTCTCTATTTACTACCTTCCAAACCTCTCCTTCCGTCCTAGCTTTCTTAGCCTCTTCCCCAAACCTTTTATTTTCCTCCTCTTTCTTTTGATCACACAACTCAGTATACTCCTTTTTTCTCCTATATTCTTTTCCAATACTTTTTCCTTCTCTCCATCTTCTTAATTCCTTTCTCACCTCCTTCTTTTTCTCTTTACATTCCTCATCCCATCCACTTCTATTCCCTTCTTTACTAACTTCTTTTTTTCTTGTGCACTCTAATCCTCTATTTATTTCTCCTATCATTACTTCCATCTCCGCGTCTACATTTCTCTCTCCCATTTTGATATTTCTTACCTTTTCTTTAAACTGTTCTTTTTCTTCCATTGACTAATCCTCTTTTCCTGCTCTTTTTACCTTGGCTTCCTTTTTATCCATATTGTTATTAGTTTTTTCTCCCTCTAATGTCACTATTATGGAAAAGTGGTCCGAATCTATATAATTCCCTACCTCCAGCTTCTTAACCTTCTCTCTTACCTTATCGTCCACTATCACATAATCAATTACCGCTCTCCTTTCTCCTCCTGACTGCGTATATTCCCCTTCCTAATCTCCCTCTATATTTTCGTTCGCAATAAACCATCCAAAGTCCTCCAAACACTTTAAAAAATGTTTCCCCTCCCGATTCAGTATCCTTTCTTTGGATTTTCTTCCTCGCTCTCCTCCCCATTCTCTTCCTCCTCTATCTCTTCTTCTCGCATTGAAATCTTCCCCGATTATAAGCCTAATCTCTTTATTTTCTTCCATCCGTTCTTTCGTCTCCTTGGATTTCTCCTGCATGTGACCGTTCACATAAACTCCCACTATCTTCCACTTCTCTCCTTCCATCTTTACCTCTTCTACTATTAATCCTTCTTTTTGTCCTCTGCTCTCTTCTTCATCCTTTCCTGTTATACATTCGTTCCTTACTCCCATATCTATTCCTCTCATTGATGTGCCTTTTTTATTCTTCGTCTTTGTATTGTCAACTTGCCATTTGTAACATCTTGGTACCTTCCCCTCACTCTTTCCCATCCTTTTTCCGTTCATCTGTATTATCTATATCATCATTTCACGCAATTCTTCTAACTTTAGCTTTTCAAGTTCTATCGGCCCTCTATATTCAACTTTGTCTCCGTCTTTCCCCTTGTCTTTCTCCCCCACTCCATTTTGATCTATTCCCAGTGATGTTCTGAAAATTTTCGGGTGGATCCTACTTCTATCTTATCTTCACTACTTCCTCTTCCCACCCTATCCCAGTGGTGCTAACGGACCGCGACTTTTTCGACTGCGCAGGCGTCGCGCAATGGTGGAGTAAGGAAGAATACTAAGGTTCTCTTCGTCACTCCTTCTTCACGCGACGCCTGCGCAGTTGAAAAAGTCGCGGTCTGTTAGCACCACTGCCCTATCCCTCTTCCTATTTATGAACGGGTCGATTCAGCCAAAATTATCCGCCCTCGATCTCTCCCTTTCTACCGTTTTTCTATATTGTCCCCTCCTTTTTGTCTCGGTTTTCGGCGTACAGAACACTTCCTTGTCTGAATCCATCAAAACGTAACTTGCGGCTTCTGCCTCTACGGCGCTACCTCACCATGCGACAGTACCTTCTTCCGTGCTTCTCACTCCCTATCCCTACCTGTAGCCGCTACTCGGCTGCACCTGTCTCCCCACCCTGCTCCTCACTCTAAACAAACTAACCACTTAGCCTACCTCAATCTCTCAAAAAGTCACACAACTCTTCATTTTTAATTTTTTAAACATACAGACCCTCACTCACAAAACCCTCTAAAATACTTCTTCCATCAACTCACCTCAATTTCCACTGCAAATTTACTACAATTAGCACCACTCAATCTCCGCTACCTAAGACGTTCATGCCGGAAACGGAAGTCCTAACACCACAATTTTAAATTACTAATATGTCCTGAGTTTTTTGAATTTTTCAAAAATCATCGAATTTACTAACAGTAGATGAAATTCTTCAGATGATTTGACATGGAATTGCTCCGCTACGGCGGTGCCCTCGACGCTACGACTCATTCCGCAAACAACACGCTCGATAAAAACGTCTCCTTTCATCCCTAGATGCATAATATACTGTTTAACAAGCGGTTCCTAACGCCTAATGGCACAAAATTTTAAGCATACAGATCCTGCATATTTTATAAAAAATCATGCAAAAAATATCGTGTAATATGCGTACTCGAGGGAAATTTCTACTAGTTTCATTACAGAATTGGCCTTCAGGTCTTCGCACTTATTGACAATCGACTGTTTGCGCACTTGTATCACAAATAGCTATTCTATCTCTTTGTCTTATTCTATATCTTTGTCAATCCAGTTTCACGCCTATCACTTTCAATCCAAACATCTGCTGGAAGTTCCAAATTCAACCAAACAGGAAAACGAAATCTGTTATAGCTTCTATTTGGAATCTACACGACCATAAATGAAAATAAATGCAAGAGGTTATCTCTTCCTGACTTCTGATATTCAGCACACAGCGCACATTTCTGGAAAGAAATCGTTGTGTTGCAGTTTATCGTCTAAAGTCACAGAGATATCGATATACATACAGCACAAAAGCATAATCGAACTTCGTAAAGATAAGCTTGATCCAATTTGGATTCAGACGAGCTTTTCAGCTTTTTTTTTACATATGTTTTGGCGAAAAGTTTGGAGTATTTTAAGCCATACATTAAAAAATCGTTGGACACCTTTTCAATAAATTTTACTTTTGGGGGGGGGGGGAGGTATATTTTTATAGAAATTATTTGCAACATTCAGAACGTTTAAAAATGTTCTAAAACGTGGGAAAAAATCAGTTTAATGAAAATAACACTCTTTTAATGCATTCTGTGCCTAATTATCTTCAAAAGAATTCAAATGCTGTAATAAAGGTAACTGCAAAGTTCCTCTGCATCTTTCCATGAAGTGTTCTAATTTTAGCAGTAAGGCCGATTAGCCTGTAAGATTTTGCAAATAAATTTATACGCAATTTTCAGAGAAATTGCAGAGAACTTTTTTTACCAAGGATTTTTTTTACTATTTACTTTTAAGCGACATATAAAAAATATTCCCAATTACCAAAAATTTACCACTTGCTGCAATTAATGGTAGGATTTTTTCAGTAGGGCTCAATATTATAATAGTAGCGTAAAAACTTACTCGTATCACAATAGTTCCACATGTTTGTTTTGGTCGACATTTTCTTACGCGATTCTGTGTGCAATGTCGATCACACACTGACCATTCACTCCAGTCTGTGAAATGAAGCAATTTCCAGATTTCTAAAAGATAAAATTTTTATTAAAAAAAAAATTCTATGAAAATCATAGCCATTCTCGGTAGTCTGGGCTGAGCTTCCTACCATAACGATTTTATGAAAAAATAAAAACGGAAAAACATGGTAATCCTTCAAATTGGCTACAAAAAGAATGCATGGGAAATTCTAACTTCTGCTGTTCTAAGAAAAAAGGCAATAACAACAAAATCAGCGAACGGAGAAAATCGAAAAAAACGCCTCAATCTGCTTTTCCCTATTCTGCCTAATTTAATATATATTTAAACAGTATTTATATTGTTTTTAGATAATTGCCGTGCGATATTTCCAGTAATGAAAAAGTAATTACGCAGTGGCTAGCTTGCCGGCACCGAAGTTCGTTGCCTGTCAGCTGGTTAGGTATGATACAGTTAACACACTTATCATTCATGACTATTGTGGTAACGGTTGTCACATTTTCTTTTAAAAACCGCACTTTAAACTCACTCGTATGTTGCGCCTAATTGTGGGAAGGTCCGTGTTATGTCAACGTGTCACGTCGCTCAAAGTCTAACCCAAGTGGCCAGGGGCCTTCCCACTTTCAAGCAGAAGATATGTTATTCCCTGCATATTGCAGCCAGGCGCCAAATATATCTATAACACAAACACTAGTACACAATAAGGTTTGTTTTCACTCGAGAAATGCCAAGACCTGACCGGCGAAGCGCGCTTAGTTGAGTCACTTACTGGTTCACCCAATCAATGTGGGGAAATCACTGGTTAGTCAGTGATAATTCAAAATACTGATTCAACCAGTGACAATTTCACTGGTTCAGTTTAAGAGAGATGTATTTTTATAAAAATACATCGCATATATGCACTGATTACGAATATGACGATGAAAATTTATTTAAAAAAAAAAAAAACAATTTTCAAGATCGAAACTTACGAAAACCACGATATTAAAAAAAAATGTTAAAATCAAAAATTCTATTTTTCGATCAAATTATAGAAGATACGAAAAAAGATGAATAGACCAAAATTATGCACCCAAAAAAGACCTACAATAGTAAATTGTGTAACGAGCGGGGTATAGTTGACGGGATGAGAGTAAAAGCGGTGTAGAATTAGTAGAGGAGCGAAAGCGAATTTGTAAAGCTTCAGCGTAAAAACGGTTTGAATGAGCGCCAGAGGGAAAGCGGATTGAAATACGTTAAGGGCAGAAACGGCTTAGACGCCTAAACCGTTTCTCCTCGCGGGCGAAACTCAAGTCGTTTTTCCCTGTAGTCTCGTGGAAACAGTATCTCCAGACAGAGGCTCCAGAACGTGGGATTTTTCGGCCCCCACCACGTTCCCATCTGGGAGCAATTCATGCAAACGTAGCGTGTCGGTGAAACGGCTCTGTTACGCGTTGCGTCGGCCATCCTCGTGTAAAGCCGAAAATGCACGAGCACGAACCCGTGGCTCGGGCCGAGCCGAGCTTGCCCGACTTCGCGATTCAGTTTCGTGGGCTATTAGGAGGTTTTGGTTGATTTTTGTTTTCAAGAATGACACCTGAAGGAAAGACTTCAAATGCATGTAATGAAGTCTCGAAATATTTGTTATTATGTCTTTCAGGAACGTATATGAGATTTTAAGATTAGATTAATAATATTTATCACTTTCAAGTGATTTCATTTTTTATTATTTATTTTTTATTTTTCAATCGATTTAAAATATTGCAAAGTTCAAATGATAATAAATAATTATCATTTTTAATTTAATGTATAGCATTAATGAAATTAAAATTGATAAAATTTTAAATTATAAAATTAAATGAATTAAAAAAATGAAATTAAAATTGAAATAATTAATTAATTTAATTAATTTAATTATAATTAAATTAAATTAATTATAAAATTTTGAATTTTATAAAAATTTTAATTTATTACATTAATCAACGTTTTTAATGTATACTCTGATAATTACCTTTCTTTTCATGCTATTTTAGGCTATAATCACAATTTTGGGGATTTCAAGAGAAAAAGACAAAAAATTATTAACTTGTCCTCATATGCTTTCTTAACATACAAAAACTTTATAAAACCCTCAATGTCTAAAAATATTTATCTGAACATTACAAAATTAATTTTTCACAATTTTATTTTTATTGTGAAATAATTTTAATTGGAAATTAATTGCGAATAATTGTAAAATAAATTTAACAAAATTTATTTAATAAAGAAATATCTCATGATTTTTTGAGGACAAACAATTTTAATGGTAAGTCTTTGCAGTATTTTAATAACTAATGACCATATTTTCTGAATATTTTTCTTTCATGCTGCCCTGATGGGGTCAAACATGGTACAAAAAACCGTCGTGAAATTTCAAATAAAAACTGTACTCTGTATAAATTATTTTTGAAAATGAAAAATATTTATACCTTTTATAAGTATTCCCAAATTTTATTTGAATATGATACACAGTGATTTTTATTTTAAAAATTCTTGTAAATAGTTGGTCATTTTTTTAATTTTATGGTATTTTTGTACCATGTTTGACCCAAGGGAATAGATTTTAGGAGTGAAATTATAAAAATATCTCAGTGTTTGGTTGATAATAATATTTTTTGTTGAAATTTTTATTTGACATATCTGAAATATTGAAAAATTTTGTGAAATTTTGTCAAGAATCCTATATGAAAATTATATTTATAGAAATTAAAATAAGCAAAGAAAACAGTTAAGTAATGAATAGTTATTCGAAATTTTTTATTTTGTATACAAAAATATTTTTCGCCTTAAATTATAATTTTGTTGAAATTTTTCTTTCTTCTTCATTAAAAAATTTATTTATTTGGTTGAAATTTAATTTTTTGAAAGATGATTGCAACTGTTTTTAATTAAAAATTCGAAATTTTTCATTGAAATAGCAATTACTACATTTTTCGTTGAAAATTCAGCGTTTTTGGTTGGAAATTCAACTGTTTAGTTAAAACTCATATTTTTTGTTGGAATATTGATTGACAATCAGAAATATTCTAAATCTTCGAAAATTTTCTTAAGACTGTTAGGAAAATTATATTTATACCTATAACCTTAGATATAAATAACTTAAATAATGAATAGTTATTCGAAATTTTTATTTTCCATTAAAAATTATCTTTCGCGTCTAATTATAATTCGGTTGTAATTTTCCTTTTTTCTTGACTAAAAATCGTTTTTACTTGAAAGTTTATTAGTTTCTTGAAAATTAATTTTTTTAAGTTAAATTCAAACGTTTTTTATTTGAAATAATTTTTTGCTGACATAGCAATTATCACATTTTTCGTTGAGAATTACCCTTTTTTGCCTGAAAATAAAAGTATTTCGTTGAAATTTTTTTTTTTCAAGTTTTAATTTGAAATATTTGAAATGTTAGAAAATATTTCGAAATTTTTGTCAAGAATCCTATATGAAAATTATATTTATATAACCTTAAAATGAGCAAAAAATTTGTTTAATAAATAGTTATTTGAAATTTTGTATTTGTATCAAAAATTATTTTTTTCCTTAAATTATGTTTTGTTTTCTATTCTTCCTTGACTAAAAATCGTTTTTACTTGAAAGTTTATTTATTTTGTTGAAAATTCATTTTTTCTAAGTTAAATTCAACGGGTTTTCATTAAAAATAATTTTTTTTATTGATATAGCGATTATCACATGTTTCGTTGGAAATGAACTTTTTTGCCTGAAAATTGAACTATTCGGTTGAAAATGTTTTTTTTTTGTTCAAATTTTAATTTGAAATATCTGAAATCTCAGAAAATATTTCGAAATTTTTTTTAAGAATCTTAGAAAACTTATATTCATTTTTATTCTTACAACTTTATTTTAATTGTAAAATAATTTCAATAAAAATTAATTATAATTAATTGTAAAATAAATTCAACGAAATTGATTTTTTAAAGAAATACCCCATGATTTTTAAAAGACAAAACAATTTTGAAGGTAATACTTTGTAGTATTTTAATAACTAATGAACATATTTTTAGAATATTTTGCCTTGATTCTGCCCTAGGGTCAAATATGGTACAAAAACCATCGTAAAATTTTTAATAAAAACTGCACTCTATATACATTTATTTTAAAAATTAAAAATTTTAATACTTTTCATAAATATTCATAAATTTTATTTAAATATGATACACATTGATTCTTATTTTTAAAATTCTGGTAATTAATTGATCGTTCTTTGAATTTTACGACACTTTTGTACCATGTTTCACCTTAGAGAATAGATTTCAGGAATGAAATTATAGAAATATCTTTATCGGTTAGTAAAATACTACAAAGAATTACCTTCAAAATTGTTTTGTCGTTTTAAAATCATGGAATACATCTTCATAAAATAAATTTCGTTGAATTTATTTTACATTTATTTACAATTAATTTTCAATTAAAATTATTTTACAATTAAAATAAAATTGTAAAAACTAAATTTTGTAATGTTGAGATAAATATTTTAAGACATTGAAGGTCTTATAAAGTTTTTATATAGTAAGAAAGCATATGAGTTCAAAGTAATAATTTTTCGGCTTTTTCTCTTAAAATCCCAGGAATTGTGATTATAGCCTCAAATAGCATGGAAAGAAAGGTAATTATCAGAGATGAGTACATAGTAAAAATTTTGATTAATTTAATCAATTAAAAATAATAATTATTTATTATCATTTAAGTTTTGCAATATTTAAAATCGATTGAAAAATAAAACATAAATAATAAAAAATGAAACCACTTGAAAGTGATAGATTTCTAAAATTTCAGATATTTGAAATTGAAATTTGAACCAAAAAATACATTTTCAAGCGAATAGGTTAACTTTTAGGCAAAAAAGTTTAATTCTCAACGAAAAATGTGATAATTGCTATTTCAATTTAAAAAAATTATTTGTAATAAAAAACGGTTCAATTTAACAATAAAAAAATGAATTTTCAACAAAATAAATAAATTTTCAAGTAAAAACGATTTTTAGCCAAGAAAAAAGGAAAATTACAACCAAATTATAATTTAGGGCAAAAAATAATTTATAATACAAAATAAAAATTTCGAATAACTATTTATTCTTTAAGTTATTTATTTTTAAGGTGGTAGGTAAAATATAATTTTCCTGAGATTCTTAAAAAAATTTTCCAATATTTTTGAATATTTCTGTATGTCAATAAAAATTTCAACAAAAAATATAAGTTTTAACTAAACAGTTGAATTCTCAACCAAAAAAGCTGAATTTTCAACGAAAAATGTTGTGAATGCTTGTTCAATGAAAAAATTCTAATTTTTAATTAAAAAAGTTGAAATCAACCTTCAAAGAATGAAATTTCAACAAAATAAATAAATTTTCAAATAAAACAATTTTTTAATGAAGAAAAAAGAAAAATTCCAACAAAATTATAATTTAAGGTGAAAAATATTTTTGTGTGCAAAATAAAAATGTCGAATAACTGTTTATTTTTCAACTCTTTTTTTTCTCATTTTAAGCTTATATATAAATATAATTTTCATATAGGATTCTTGACCAAATTTCACAAAATTTTTCAATATTTCAGATATGTGAAATAAAAATTTCAACAAAAAATATAATTATCAACCAAACACTAACTAATTGGGATATTTTTATAATTTTATTCCTGAAATCTATTCCATTAGGTCAAACATGGTACAAAAGTGTCGTAAAATTAAAAAAATGACCAACTATTTACAAGAATTTTTAAAATAAAAATGAATGTGTATTATATTCAAATAAAATTTAAGAATATTTATAAAAGTTATTAACATTTTTCATTTTCAAAATTAATTTAAACAGAGTACAGTTTTCATTTGAAATTTCACGATGGTTTTTTGTACCATGTTTGAACCTATGAGGGCAGAATCAAGGAAAAATATTCTGAAAACATGTTCATTAGTTATTAAAATACTACAAAGACTTACCTTTAAAATAGTTTTGTCCGTAAAAAATCATGAGATATTTATTTATAAAATAAATTTTGTTAAATTTATTTTACAATATTATTCACAATTAATTTCAAATTACAATTATTTCACAATTAAAATAAAAGTGTAAAAAATAAATTTTGTAATGTTGAGATAAATATTTTAAAACATTGAAGGTTTTTATATAGTTTTTGTATATTAGGAAAGCATATGAGGTCAAGTTAATAATTTTTCGGCTTTTTCTCTTAAAATCTCCTAAATTGTGATTATAGCCTAAAATAGCATGAAAAGAAAGGTAATTGTCAGAGGTAAGTACATAGTAAAAATGTTGATTAATTCAATAAATTGAAAATAATAATTATTTATTATCATTCTAGCTTTGCAATATTTAAAATCGATTGAAAAATAAAACGTAAATAATAAAAAATGAAACCACTTGAAAGTGATAGATATTATTAACATAACCTTAAAATCCCATATACATTCCTGTAAGACATAATCATTAAATATTTCAAGACTTCATTACATGTATTTGAAGTCTTTCGTTTAGGTGTGAATTTTTGAAAACAAAAATCAACCCAAACCTCCTAATAGCCAACAAGCCAACGAAACCGAATCGTGAAGTCGAGCGACTGCGAAGTCCGACTCGAGCGAGCTCGGCCCGAGCCACGGGTCCTGCTCGTGCACTTTCAGCTTTACACGAAGCTGGTCTACATGTTACAGAGCCGACTCACCGACACGCTATGTTTGCATGGGTCGCTCCCTGATGGGAAAGTGGTGGGGGCCGAAAGTTCCCATGTTCTGGATGGGTTGAGACTGTGGGTAAAAGCGGCTTGAGTTGAGACTGAGAGCCAAAGCGGGTTGAAGTCCAAAACCATTTTTCCCCGCGGAATAATTTCAGTTCGCTTCTACTCTGACGCTCATTCATTCTGTTTCCACTTCCATACTTTTTTCAAGTCTTCTTTGCGTTGACACGAAAACTGAAACCGCTTCTCTTCTGCAACTTATTTTGCACCGCTTTTACTCTCAGCCCGTCAGTTCCATATTGCGCGAACGAAGCCATACTTCACAGCGGTTTTCCGTTCGCATTGTGGCATATTCGCAAAGCTCCATGCATTCATGATGAAAAATAGTGCGTTCAACTCGCGTGGTATAGTTCCATATTCCGCCACGTGGGCGCTAATGGCGCTCTTGCTCCGCTCGTGCGCCAACGGCGCCCGCGTGCGCAATATGGAACTATACCCCACTCGTTACCCAATGTGCTAATAAATCACTTTTTGTAGGACACGCAGTTTTTGTTTTATTTGTGAAAAACAACATTGAAAATTTAAAAAATTAAATTTTTGGACAAATGACACAAGCTACGAAAAAAATAATGAGACAAAAGTTTTTCACCCAAAAAAGATATACAAATTTGTGATTCATCATTTTTTTATAGGATGCGTAGTTTTTCTTTTATTCATAAAAAACAGCCTCAAAAAGAAAAAAAAGAAAAACTTTTGAACAAACGACACAAACTATGAAAAAAATGAATAGATAAATGTTGCTCATCCAAAAAGGAGCTAAAAATTTGTCGTCAATCATTTTTTCATAGGATGCGTAGTTTTTTTTTAATTGTGAAAAATAACATTAAAAATAAAAAAATTAAATTTTTGGAAAAACGACGCGAGGTGCGAAAACAAATTATTAGACAAAAGTTGTACGCCCAAAAAAGACCTATAAAGGACCCCGCACGAAATATGAGTAAAAGGCCTTTCGGTCAAATTCGCTATAACTTTAGGGAATAATTCTTGATGTGATTCTGATCAAAATTTGTTATGGCCATAACCCCCAATAATCAAGTGTTTAGGTATTCGAAGCTCCGGAAGGTAGTAGAGTGTGTTATTCTTGTGCTTGTGGTGACCGATACCCACATGTATATACTTCTTTACAACTTTAGTGCTATTCTTATGTGATTGGGTATGAACAAGAGAAATCCTGTGTGTGTGTGTGTGGGGGGGGGGGTATTATATTTGTGTATAAAGGGTGTGAAGATAGTTCGTGTTTTGTGTGAGGATGAGTCAGAGGGTATAACTGTAAATAAAAATGGTGGGTAACGGTGTAGAAGAGTGATTAGGGGGAGGGTTATATGTTCAAAGGTGGGGGCGGGGTAAGAGTTTTTTGTTCGTGTTTGGGTGCAAGTGTTTGTATGAAGAGAGGAAGTTAGTGTATATGATTGACTATGTTTATAAGAGATTGTTATGTGGGAGTGTCAGTGGGTTGGAATGATGTGATCAAGGAGGGGGGATATGTATGAAATAGGTAAGAAAGTACAAGTCTCAGCAGAAAGAGAGGGTGTTGATGAGTGCGACTGAAAATGAAAAAGAGTGTTTGCAGTGTAGGTTGAAATGAGGGTGGAGGGGTTATTACTTCTGTTTTATAAAATATGCAATGTGTGTGAATGAATACGTGTCAGTGTTAGTTTGAGGGTTTAGAAGTCAATGAGTGTAAGCATAAAAAATGTTGTGCATTTTTCAGTGTGGAAGGTGATTAATATACTGTATGTTAGTGTAAAGATGATTGGTATGTTGTGTATGACTGGGTACATGAAAGCGTGTGTATGATGGGAGTACTAGATTGGTGTGATAGTGAGTAACGTTGAAGTGTGTAACCCCTCTTCCTCATTTTTAATCGCCCTCATCAACACCCTCTCTTTCTGCTGAGATTTGTAATTTCTTACCTATTTCATACATATCCCCCCTCCTTGCTAACATCAAATCAACCCACTGACCCTCCCACATAACAATCTCTTTCAACATAGTAAATCACTTACAGTAACTTCCTCTCTTCATACAAACACTTGCACCCAAACACGAACAAAAAACTCTTACCCCCCCCCCCCCAATTGGCACATATCACTCTCCCCCTAATCACTCTTCTACAACGTTACCCATCATTTTCATTTAAAGTCATACTATCTGACTCATCCTCACACAAAACACGAACTATCTTCACACCCTTCACACACAAATATGATACCCTTCACACACAAATATGATACCCCCCCCCACACACACACTCACACACAAACACACAGGATTTCTCTTGTTCATACCCAATTACATAAGAATAACACTACAGTTGTAAAAAAGTAGATACTTGTAGGTATCGGTCATCACAAGCACAAGAATAACACACTCTACTACCTTTCGGAGCTTCTAATACCTAAACACTTGATTATTGGGGGTTATGCTCATAACAAATTTTGATCAAAATCACATCAAGAATTATTCCCCAAAGTTATAGCGAATTTGACCGAAAGGCCTTTTACTCATATTTCGTGCGGGGTCCTTTGTTATTAATTATTTTTGAATGGAGCGCGTAGTTCTTGTTTTATTCGTAAAAAATAAAACAATTTAATTTTTGGACAAAAGACACAAGATATGAAAAAATTAATATACAAAAGTTGCTCACCCAAAAAAGGCCTACGTTATGAATTATTTTTTATAGGATGCATAATTTTTGTTTGAATCGTAAAAAATAACCTTGAAAATAAACAAATTAAGTTTTTGGAAAAATGACGCAAAGTGGAATCAAATGTTAATTAACATAATTGTTTCTTATAGTATGCTCATTTTTTTTTTTAATTATAAAAATAAATATAATAAAAAAACATTTGTTTCAATATCAATGCATATTATAAATCGTGATAACATAAATTTATTGAAATGATACATTTTTCAGGGTAGCTGAGAATTAAAATCAGTGCAATATACGGAAAAAATATTGAAGTAATCATGCAAAATTAAATTTTTACATTATTTTGTAATATCTGAATAAGCAGTCTCAGACCGAGGTACAAAAATAAAATTTATTCATTTGATATAATAGAGTTGAACGTGATGTAAGAAAGTTTGCACTTTGGACAAAATCGAGTGCGAAGCACAAGATGCATGATGGGAATGTGTTCATTAAAGCCGAAGGAGCTTTAACAAAAGAGAATTCACAATCACCAAATTACAGTGTCGATACTTGACCTTTAATTTTGAAAGGTCTGTGCAGAAATGTGGAGGAAGTACAAAGTTCGAGCGCGAAGCGCGAGACCCAACAGGCGCGAGCCCTAGATGCGCTCGAATTTGCGAGCTGCGCGCGCAGCGCTCGATGAGAATGTGCCCGCGCAGCAGGCACATTATGAGCAATTCTCGTAATTTAAATGAATAATCGTTTATCTTTAACGAAGTGCTCATTCACACCGAAAATACTTGGTCTTCGCTCAACACACACTAGGTCTCATGGTCTCACACTTCTCATGGTCTCATGGCCTTCACGTTAAATCGGGGTTTTCCGAACTGTTCTTATTTTTCTTGCTTGTGGCTACATATAGTGCCGAACCGTACTCTGCGCAACTCCGCTGACCTTGCAAGCGCCTCTCTCTCTCTCGCCTCCTTGGACCACCTCATCACCGAATGCAATGGTATATCAGGTTCCGGTAAATCGCGGTCCCAGTGTATTTTCATGAAAAAAAAATGCTGACATATTATTTTTCTTTTTGAAAACATTATTTTTATCATTTTTGAGCTTGAAAATTATATTTTTAGGTATTTTTATGACTATATACGTAATTGGCTTTTATTTTGTATTTCGCTTTTCGTTAAAAACAGTCGGCAAACAGCTTTCTTATCGGCGCCGGTAAGACGGTTCTTTGCTGGCGTCGGCAGTGTAGACTCCACCAAATAATTAACCAAAATTATTAACTAATATGTAAAAATACAGATGCTGCAAAAATTCAAAAGCGTTTCTAAGGAAAAAGCAAGTAACTCAAGTTGCTCCTTTCTACGAGTACGAGAGAACGGAGACGATCTCGCGGTCTCTATTTTCCGAAGAAGGGAGCATCTTTAAGAACTTAGTATTAATACGCAATATAATTTATTCAATAGATAGGTAACAAAAAAAAATTGATAAATCGATATATCGATGACAGACTTTCGATTTTTTATTATTTGCAACTGGAAACATGCTCTTCATACTGAAGAACTAATTGCCATTTTTAAAATAATTTTTGAATAATATCTAGAGGCGGTGCCATGATTTCAAAGTTTTCGGTAAGAAACTCGACCGGAGTTCATAAAATCGTCAACTCTTTAAGGAAACGTTAACTTTTCCTGGGCACGTTTGTTACTGCAAGTGGATTGGCTGCACTCGAGTTGCGGACCATGATCATAAAAAACCCTCAATTTGTGGGCTGCGGTCAATTTATGTCTGAGAGTTGCGTTCCGAGCTCTCTTCTTCCACCCGTGTGACGAACTCCGGACAAGATCGGAGGGATATTTTCTCAATAGGTACGAAATAGGTACATACGTACTCAAAATTATGATAATTGGCAGTGTCCAGATCACTTCACTCAAGTTTTTTCAATTCTCGGGCTGCATAACAATTTATATATAACCTTGGCTACCTTCTCACTTCTTGAGGACAAAATTAATTCATATGCTACTGCATTTGCTCACTTAGCTTCAGAATGTAATAAATTACATTTGCCTTTAAAGATAAAAATAATTTATGTAGAATTCGAAATTGGCATCTATTTGGCTATACATTCAGTGTTTAACAATTACATTACTATAAATCGTTGCAGATTTCATTTAGGTCAAAGTTGGTGGAGAAAAATTCAAGAGCTCTGATTAAGTGATAAATACAAAGACGAAAAATCAGAAATAGGTTCTTTTTTAAAAAACTGTTTTGGTCTTGCTTTTTCAAATCCGTCTGATGTAGTAAAATTTTGTAATGTAGACCTCAAGGCTATCCAACCATTAGACAGTAGAGTTCAACAATTTTGTGATTATGTTTTTGAAATATATATTATGAGTGGTTCAAATTTTCCACCTGAAATCTGGGCTGAATTTTTTTCCACAATAACGCGAACAACAAACGGTATTTTGGTATTTTGGTCCAAGCTTTGCTGTAAGTCCAATCGCGAACCTACATGAAAATGAAAAGCACTGGAAAAAGGAGAAAAGAAATGATAGAAAAAGAACAATCTCTTATTGATGAAATGTTAATGTTTGAAGTCGGTTTTGTAACTAGATTAGAATATGTTCGTGCAGTTTCGCGCAAGTTTTTACCAGTATAGTTTAGAGTTATTTTTGATGAGTATAAAATGCTGTCAGTCCTAAGCCTCGAAAAAGTGTGAAGGAAACATTTTGGGAAAGGAAGGGGACCGAGAGAATGAGGAAAGCGTTAAGTGGAGAGAAAAAGAAGGCTCGAAGGGGAAACGTCCCGGGCACTCACCCTAGCCCGCAACTCGAGGAATGCCGCCCGTCGATTCTGGCCATAGTCCTCACCCAGTAAAGAAACTAATTCGGGAGGATGGCGGTGAATTAACATGTTTAAATTCGCCCGAATTCTGCTTTCTGATTCGTTGAAACGAATTGAGCCAGATCGAATTGAATGCGTGTTAATTCTCCTTAATTCGTGGCCGAGGTTATATGGAAAAAAAAAATTGCATGCCTAGAGACTCGAACCAGCGATCTCAAGTGTATAAAGACAAGAGAGCGACCACTGAGCTACGGGACTCATTGATATTTATTTACAACGGATCCTTTATGCCAAGCGCGTTGGTTATAGCTTACGAATTCGATTGAATAGGCCAGTCTTTAACTGTATTCGCGCTGGCGAGTTCTGGCGAATTGGGGCTTGACTTAAAATCTCGCGAATTAAAATTAATTGGCGGACACTGAAAATAATTCGTGCTGACGCATTCAAATGAATTAGATCCCCTAAAAAAATTTCGCTGAATTTGGGCGAATAGGATATTTGAAGCCTTTATTACTTTTCACGAATTTACACGAATTCACCATCTCCAATTCGAGATTGTCGCAAAGCAAGATTCACGGGGGCTCCTGGCGAATTCTCCTCAATTCGTCCCAATTAGTTTCTTCTTACTGGGCCACTCGAGTGCACCGAGTGGACTATGGGAAAGTGGGCGACGTACTTACCGGCAAATTTTATTGTTTTGGACTCAGGTTATTGGGACTGACAATGAGAATATAAAGGTGTCTTCTACCTGTAATAGCCTACTTCCTACGAGATAAATGTATAGGTATAGTAGAGCCTGAATGGATCAGCCAACGCACATATCACATATCACCGTTGAATAAGTAATTTATGGTCTACTTGAGACGCTTACGGGCAAATCATTTTTGGTTTTCGATAATAATCTCATTGATATTAAAATTTTAATTATACGATTTTCAAGAGGTCGTATCCTGAATTTATGAGAAAAAACTGTTATAAATTTCAGCGATAACGAACAATATTTAGGGCCTAAAGTAAGCTAATGAAAATTATTTGGAAAATTATGGTTTTAAGCAAAAGCAGCGACGTCTGAGGCTTAAAAAATAATCATAATAATTATTGTTTTGATTTTTTTTAAGCACTTTCTTCATTACTGAGTAAGATATTTCAAAAATTTCATTAGATTCATATATATTTTTTCTATATTGAACTCCATAAGAAATTAATAACCTTAGCGCCATCTCTAAATATTATTTAAAAATTCTTAAGAAAAAATGGCAATTAGTTCTTTAGTATGAGGAACTTGTTTCCAGTTGCAAATAACAAAAAATTAAAAGTCTGTCGTTTTGCGCCACCCTAATGAATTTACCAGTGAAACCACGGTAAATTATACCTATGGCTTACCTCACAACCTTGAGATGAGTGGCCACAGGGTACGATGGAATTACAATAACGGGTCGGTGAAAC
The DNA here is from genome assembly GCA_932195095.1 of Andricus curvator. Lineage (NCBI taxonomy): Eukaryota > Metazoa > Arthropoda > Insecta > Hymenoptera > Cynipidae > Andricus > Andricus curvator. The sequence goes on along the minus strand of CAKNYM010041888.1, from coordinate 19,077 downwards.
TCTTGAGTGTATTAAGGATACCGAACGACCCAAGAATGATATGTACATTTGAAATGTTCGAAAATAATTACCGAACTGATTTTCAATATAAATGGTCGATACGGAAAAAGATAAAAATAATAATTACGAATAAGTTGCAGAGAACATATAGAATATTACGATATTTTCTTTTTAAAAATTCAAAATAATTTATATTTCTTCTCAATGAATTTTTATTATTCTTTAACGGTGTTAGTTGTGGTTATAGGTCGCTGAGAATTTCCGAACTCTAAAATGATTTGAAATACCAGGGACTGGGAGCGAAATGCTGGGTGAACGCTCCATGCGTTCCTGACGCACTCCTCCCCTGTTCATATTTTCCCAGTGTTAGGTACTGAAACGTCCGTTCCGAGGTAGGAAGATTCGTGTGATGAGCAGACAGTGAACCGTCGTGGCTACCCGAAAACTAGGCAGCTCCGTACTCGAGCGGACCACGTGAACGCGTAGCAAACGGTTAGGCCAGCAGATGGGAACCAACGTCAGAAATCGTGTTCGAGTTTACCACTGGCCATGGCGGCCGCCTACTCTTGCTCCCAGATAGGTATTCACCGTCAGGCAGCATCAAACAGCTACAGGCGAGCTGATGCGTGAGGAGAAGAGTTTCTGTGTTGTGAACGCAAAGAGCGTTCACAACACAGAAACTCTTCTCCTCACGCTCTTTGCGTTCACAACGCAACATAATATCATAATAACAACATAATATCAACTAACATCATTCTTGGGCTTTATTTGAACTTCAGTTTTCAATTGTTATATTACATATGATCTGAAACAGTACTAATTATCTGTCTTGTTTGAATTAGAAATTATTAGTATTCACAAATGTGAAAATGTGATGACTGAAGAAATACGGAACAAAAAATATTTTATAAATGCAAAAATACTAAATATTGACCTTGAAATGAAAACTTATAAGCTTCTCTCAGCATTTCAAGATTTTTTACACATACTTTTGTTCACTTTCTAATTGGAAACAGATGAATTTAGAAGAACATGCAGGCACAATATTGTAATGGAATTTTTAACTCAATAAAAATGTACAAACTTATATGGTTTTCAACATCTTCAAAAATAAGTTCTCAATATAACCAATAAGAATAATTTCCGGACAAAAATACGAATAATTATAAAAATACATAAATGTCGAACGAAATTGTTGCATTTTCGACTAAAAAAAAGGTTTTTTATGCAAAATGGAATATTTTAATTTTCAGTGTAATAAATTACTTTGAAAAATGAATTTTCGACCGGTGTAATTCAACTAAACAGACGAATTTCTAATAGAATAGTTGAATCTTCAACCAAACTGAAGAGCTTCAGAATTAAACATTAATATTCTACTCAAACAGACAGTTGAATGTAAAACTAAAACAATCGCTTTTCAACCAACAATGAAATAGGTACATTTGAATAATAGTTGCACTTTTTGACCAAAGAGAGGGATCTTCATCTATTAAAATTAATTGTTACTTAGCAAAATGTAACTTTCAACGAAGTAGTTGTCTCTTCAATCAAGAAGATTTATTTGCCAGAAAAGAAAGTTTTCATAAGCTTTCAAGATAAATTACTTGCATTTTCAAAGAAGCACGATCAACTCTCATCTAAAAATGGAAAAGCTTTGTTATCAGAAAACAAATTAATGTCCAAAAAAATTAAAGATTTGTGAACAAAATAGTTTCATCATTGATTAATAAAATTAATTTAGAATCAAAAATTTCAACTTTTGACTTGAACATTCGACTATTTGGTTTTTGGTTGAACTTCAATTGTTTTGAAAAATATTTCACGAATTCATGCCCCTTATGTAGCAACGCTTTGAATTTCATACATTTAAAGTCGAAATGTATTACATTTTCAACAAAACAGTAGAATTTGCAATAAAAAAATATTTTCTTCCAAAAGAGAAGAATGTTCAAACTTAGAATGAAATGTTCAAGCCGATAAGTGGAATATTTGAAAAAACTTTCGACTTTAAAATCCAGAAAGATCAATTTCCCACCAAGAAGTTAAGTTTTAACCAAAACAGATGATTTTTAAACCAAATGTTTAACTTTTCAAGCAAAGAGATGAATTTTCAACCAGAACATTGCGAAAAAGTATCATAGGAAAATAATAATTATTATTATTACTATGATATAGTGACGTTTCTATAGTAATTTTCTCATAATTTTTCGTCGATTATTTTTATTTCTATAATTCCTATGATTCCTATAATGACGAAAAAAGTAAAGGAAATTCATGATAGGAAAATCATTATAGGCGTATTATACATATACATTTTTATATATTTTCCTACAACACGTTTACCTAATGGAATAGTTGAACTTTCAACCTACAAATATGAATTTTCAAACAAGTACTTTAATTGTAAGTTGAAAAATGTATTTAAAAAAAAATTTAACAAAGGAGTTCAAGTTTCAACAACACAAATGTTTCTCCAACCAAAAGAAGTTAATCTTCAACAGTGTAGTAAAATTTTCAACAAAATAGTTAAATTTTCAACCATCATATATATGACTTCTGAAGGAGAAATGTAAGACTGGAAATATTTAAATCACAAATGTTTGAATTGAAAATCAAAAGCAGTAAAATTCATGCAAGAACGACCATTTATTAACAAAATAGTCGAATCTTCAACGGAAATAGATTTATGTTTAGCCAAACAGTTCCATTTTCAATTGAAAAGATGAAATTTGTACCAAATAAGATACATCCCAAAAATCGAATTTTCAACTAAATAAATTACTTGTAAACCATACAGATGAATTTTGAAGATAGTTGGTAACATTTTTATCAAGTGTTTGAATTTTCAACCATAAAAGATGAATTCTCAACAAAAATTGTCGTACTTGATATTTAAAGTAACAAAGATGTAGTATTTACAACAAACCCAGTTCAATTCAACCAAGAAAGACAAATTTTCAACAGTATACATGAATTTTATATTCCCAAAAGATATGCCCATTTTCTCCGTGAGGAGCTGAAAAAGCTGTTCATTCACGGCGGGATTCGGATAGCGTCCAGTTTTGCTGAGAGTTCTCTCGGCATCCCGTGAAAACGCCTTTCCTTCGATATCAGACGTCACGCGTTGCGGCGTTCAGACTTCAGAGAGTTAGCGTAACGCACTGCAAAGCGTGAACGTTCAATACATGTCCATTTCATTGCACAAGAAGAGACGAACGCCGCAGCTAGCCACAGACCCCTTACTTAGTCCGGAACGGGACCCACCAAAAAAATGTCTCAAGTCCCCTGAACGAGATTTATGGCATCACGTTAACTCATTCAACTCATAGGCGGCGGAGACAAGATATTGACCTGCTGTATTCGCCCCTTTGCCTAGAGAAGAGAAAAGTGGCGAGCGTCATTTTGCTCCCAATCCCTGTGAAATACACAGTCGTGGCGACGCGCTACATATTTGCGATACGACAGTGTAGTTGCGTCAGGGTGTGTCAGTGTTTGGCGTCCCGGCGGCATGCGGCAAGCCCACTGGCTTAGCTTTATGTTAAAGGGACAAGATCATTTGAAATAGAGATGTTTGTTTTCATAAGAAGCTTCGTCGATGTGTTCCTCATAATACACTTATCGCTTTAAAAAAGGAACGTTTAGATGCTCGTAAAGTAGAAATATTTCAGCATACATATGATTTCCTTAGGGGTATGTGACACAGTCAAATACCTACATTACCGACCTCACTTTTTCAATTTTCCGAATTTTTTTTTGAATCTAAGAACTTTTTTTGTAAATAAAATATCGGGCTGAAACTTTGGAAAATTTATGAGAAGACAATACACTACGTTTACGTACTTTATTCGAGGAGGAATTTCGCAAAAAATTATTTTCGAAGAAATTAAAACTGGGTGCATTTTTTGAACCTAAATACTTTTTTTATAAGTAAAATATCGGCTTCAAACTTTCAGAAATGCAAGAGCCGACAGTAAAGTACGTTTATGTACAACATTTGAGTATAAAAGATGCAAAAAGAAAAATTCCAACTAAATGTCAACAACGGTTGCCAGTTCGGTCGGTATTCGCTGTGAACACGAAAATGCGAAGTCTGGCGGCCACTAAACGAAGCCCGTAACGATTTCAATACTTACATAATTCAACATTGAAACAACATATTTCACTCAACTTCTATGCTGGGCACAACTTTTAAAAAATATTATTGTAAGAACACCGCATCATCAATCTTTGACAGCGTGGACCCCATATTTCAGATGTAGACGAGCCAGCTGATAGAGCCTCGATTAGTGGCCGCCAGACTTCGCATTTTCGTACCCATCGCGAATACCGGAGTTGACATTTAGTTGGAATTTTTCTTTTTGCATCTTTTATACTCAAATGATGTACATAAACGTACTTTACTGTCGGCTCTTGCATTTCTCAAAGTTTGAAGCCGATATTTTTCTTATAAAAAAAGTATTTAGGTTCAAAAAATGCACCCAGTTTTAATTTCTTCGAAAATAATTTTTTGCAAAGTTCCTCCTCGAATAAAGTACATAAACGTAGTTTATTGTCTTCTCATACATTTTCCAAAGTTTCAGCCTGATATTTTATTTACAAAAAAAGTTCTTAGATTAAAAAAAAAATTCGGAAAATTGAAAAAGTGAGGTCGGTAATGTAGGTATTTGACTGTGTCACATGCCCTTAACGTCCTTTTTTAAAAGGAGGTTCTTCATTGACACTTTATTCGTATTTTGAAAAATTAATTTTCGATTCAACGTTAATCATAAGTATTAGTCATAGTTCATTTATAGTTCAAAATTTTCAAACATTTCCAAATTTGTAGTACCGTTTTTTTTTAAATTGAAGCTCCTGAAATTTCGGAAAGATTTGTGTGTTTGGAGTTTTTAAAATAAATTTTAGTAATTTTTTATTTAACAACAAAGTTTACATTTTTTTAACTTTCCAGAAGTACCATTTTTTTAAACGATTTTTAGATTTATCAAAGGAATTTTGATATCTGTGCTAAAACTTTCTAGAAATAACTTGCAGTCGATAAGAATAATTTAAAAAAATGATTAATTACGTTATAAACAAATTATTGAACAAATGTTATTTTCGGGACTAGGAATGGTTTGCTTATTGAAATCCAGAGTTTTGGTATAAAATGTGAAAGAAATAAAAGTTTAATTATTATTTATTGAAAATAAATTATACTTGGCAATTTTGTTAAACAATTTCTATAAACAAATTCACAGTTTGACTATTTATCAACGAATAGAATAAATTTTTTCAGGATATCAACTAAGAATGTTTTTATGGCGACTCTTTGATATGATAGTTTGCCATTTTACAAGAATAATTTATTATTCAAACAATTTTTATAAATAAATTGAAAGTTTTGCTATTTTTCAACAACTAGGCCCTATTTCTTACAGAATTAACTAAAAATGTAATTCTGATGACTCTTTTCTATGATTCTTTGGAAATTTACAACAATTATCAATTCTTTAAACAAGTTTCATGAACAAATTCCGAGTTTGGGTAGTTTTCAACAAATAGGCTTAATTTTTTTCACGGAATCAACTATGAATTTTTTTCTGGTGACTGTTCAATTACTTCGCAAATTTACAAGAATAATCAATTATTCAAACAATTTTCATAAACAAATTTAGAGTTTGGCTATTTTTCAACGAATAGGCTCAAGTTTTTTACAGAATTGAATAATAATGTCTTTTCGATTACTGTTTGATATGATGCTTTGCAAATTCCCAAGAATTATTAATTATTAAAACAATATTCATGAAAAAATGCAGACTTTCGCTATTTTTCAATAAATAGGCTTTATTTGTTTACGGAATCAACTAAGAATGTCTTTCCGATGACTGTTTTCTATGATGCTTTGGAAATTCTTAAGAATTAATACTTATTTAAACAATTTTCAGAAACAAATTCCCAGTTTGGCTATTTCTTAATGAAAAGGCTCAATTTTTGACAGAATTAATTAAGAATGGCCTTGCGATGACTTTTTTCTATGGTGATTTGCAAATTTACAAGAATTATCAATTATTTGAACAATTTTCATAAACAAATTCAGAGTTTGTCTATTTTTCAACGAGAAGGCTAACTTTTTCATTAGAATCAACTAAGAATATCTTTGCGATTACTATTTTGCATGGTAATTTGCAAATTTACAAGAATTATCAATTATTTAAACAATTTTCATAAACAAATTCAGACTTTGTCTATTTTCCAACGAATAGGCTCAATTTTTTATTAGAATTAACTAAGAATATCTTTGCGATGACTATTTTGTATGGTGTTTTGCAAATTTTAAAGAATTATTAATTATTTAAACAATTTTCATCAACAAATTTTGAGTTTGACTATTTTTGAATGATTATGGTCAATTTTTTCACGGAATCAACTAAGAATGTTTTTTCGGTGACTCTTTTATATGATACTTTGCAAATTTACAAGAATAATTAATTATTTAAATACTTTTCATGGCGAAATTCCGAATTTAGCTATTTTTCAACGAACAGGCTTAATTTGTTTACGGAATTAACTAGGAATGTCTTTCCGATGATTGTTTCCTATGATGCTTGGCAAATTCCCAAGAATTATCAATTACTTAAACAATTTTCATAAGCAAATTCAGAGTTTGGCTATTTCTCAACGAATACGCTCAATTTGTTTACGAAATCAAGCAAGAATGTCTTTCCGATAACTCTTCGCTGCGATACTTTGCAAATTTACAAGAATTACTAATAACTTAAACAATTTTTATAAACACATTTAGAGTTTGGCTACTTTCGAACGAATAAGCGTCTATGTTGATCATTTTAATAATATTCATTAACAAATGAAGGGTTTGGCTATATTTCAACGAACGCATCTAAATTTTCTTCGCGGAATCGACTAAAAATGTCTTTTTGATGACTCTTTGCTATAACAATTAACAAATTGACAACTATTAATTATTTTTTTAACAACTAATCATAATAAAACGTTATTTATTCTCACAGTTTATACCAAAACTCTGGACTCTGGAAAAATAACTTTTGTCAAGTTGTTTGTTTATAAAGTAATACAAAATTTAAAAAAAAAATCAAACACTGGAAATTATTTCTAAATAGTTTCAGCACAGACATAAGACCTTCTTTGATCAATCTGAATATCTTCGATAAAATGGCTCTTTTGAATAATTAAAACAAAACAAAACTTTATTGTTAAATAAAAATTAACCAAATTTTCTATAAAAAGTCCAAAGACACAAATCTTTTCGAACTTTAAAAAGCTTTCATTTAGAAAACAACGTCCAAATCGAAAGAATATTATAGTTTTTAAATTGATTTGTTCACGTGAACCTTTTTGTCCCACTGGGCCATCTTAATTAATAGAGCAGAATTATTTGAAAAATCACAAACAACAATTTCCTACCATATTAATCTTATGGAAAACCTCAAGTGTATGGGGCGATGGGTAAGTAGTAATCGATTTGACTGACAAAATTTCTATATAAGGACCAGCCTAATAGAAAAGGAATAGAAATACACAGAAAAAGAGGGGATTGAAAGAGGTAGGCGAAAAGGCTCAATTGACAAAGTCATAGAAAGCAATAGATGTAGATAGACAGAAAAAGGGACAACTGAGATAAAGAAAAGGGGACTGAAAGAGATCTCTCTTAATTTGAATCCGTGGAATTTAACTCAGTGTCAGTGAAATACTTCCATCTATTTGAATCAGTAAAACTCTAATGATACAAATAGCCAGAAGTACGTTACTGATGTTGAGTTAAATTCAACAGAGAGGCAGTGAATTTTCACTGATTAGAATTTAGAGAAACAGGTATGAATCTGGAATGACGATGAGATAGAAAAGGATAGACGGGAATAGGCGAAGGATATAGAAGTGGGGATTGAAAGAGATAGTATTAGGACTATATTTATTGGGAAAGAGGTCAAAAAGAGAGTCGGGGATATGCTAGGCATATGCAAGCATGGAGTAAAGGGAATTGAAAGAGATAGATGTAAATCTGTATTGAAAGGGAGATAGAAAAAGATAGATGGGCATAGGCAAATAATATATAGGGATAGAGAAGTGAGGATTAAACGAGAAAGAAGTAGAAGTATACTGACAAGGAAGTAGAAAAAGATAGAGATAGAAACTGATATAGCTTCATAAAAGAGATAGAACGAAGTGAAGCTGGATAAACAGTTGATAGAAACAAATGCAGGTGAAATAGGGATAGACGAGGGATAGTCTGGGATAAATAAATTGAGTAGTAAGCAAACAAAACATGATAAATCTATTCGAGATGATTCCTTAATAATTATACAAATGCTGTATTTCAAAAACACCAGAGATAAAAGAAAAATTCAAATAGGATCATGTAGATCAAACCATCTAGCTGGTTATCCAATTTTATTGAATTATTGAATCTATTAGCTTGGATTAATGCAGTTTTTATAACATATTGAACACTTTAGTGCAAAATATACGGATTTTGATTTTTATAGTTTGAAGGTTAAAGTATTTTTAAAGCGCAAGTTTAATGGGATAGAATTTTTTTGTGAACCAACGGTCAATAATCATATCTTTCGAGTCCTGAAAATGCTGAAACCACGCATAATTCATTTAAAAAAAATGGATTTATCACGCTTCGTTTATTTAATCCACACTTTCCCATATCCGTTACTATCTATAAAATCGTGAAGACGCATAATATTGCTCAATTGAAGAGTTCTTCAAAGTACTCTGGAAGCAATTAAGGAACAAAAAAAAAACGACTGAACCTACTGGAATTATAAGTTTTCCAGGTGATAATAAGGAAAAGGAACAAATTACTGATTGTGAACCATTTGTCAAGACAAGAATTGATTTACGTTAATCTAAACAATTAATATGTATTGTTCTGAGTAAAAGGTGTTCAGTAGATATTAATTAAAACTATGAACCAACAAAAATTAAAACTAAACCACAAAATAGTGAACATAGGAACAATTTAATCTTCGAAATGGACATTAGGAGCGTACTCGATGATTATTCGTACAAGTACAACTTTTCTATCTCAATTATATTATTAAAATCAAAACCATTAGGACATTTTTAACAATTTTATTTTTATAAGAAAATATATGCACTATGTATGTAATAGGAATTAAGTTCAATTAATCAACGTTTCCAGCTGAGCCCTGCTAACTAGGATTAACAAGTCATCCGAATAGCCCTGGGTATAGTACCCCTCCTTATTTAGCCTACGAAGGAGGCCATCCACTACAATGCAACACAGGAGGGGGGACAGGACACCCCTCTGTGGGTAACCCCGTGGCGCTATTCCCCTAACTAGGCCTTTGCCCCGTTTGGTTTTGAGTCTCCTCCGGCGTAGCATGCTTCCTATCCAGCTTAATAGCTGGTCTGGCATGCTACACTTTAAAGCCTCTCGACAGATGACTTCTGGAGGAGTATTGCTGAAGGCACCCTCTATCTCCAAGAACGTGCCCACAGCATACCCCTTTTGTTCCAGCTGCTGCTCCAATTTTACCACGATAGCTTGAAGTGCAGTTTCTACCGAGCAGCCTGCTTGAAAAGCATGCTTCCCTCTGTGTAGCGGAGAAGCTAAAAGCACCTCATCCCTGATATATCTCTCGACCAGCTTCTCCAACGTCTTCAGGATAAAAGACGTTAAGCTGATCGGCCGGAAATCCTTTGCAGCAGTGTAACCCTCCTTCCCTCTAAAAAAAACGTCAAATTGCAACTTATTCAAAAGTATTGCACTTTAAATGAGAGGTTGTCCAAAAGCATATTTCCAGAGAACATCTCGTGGTTGCGATTCAATACTTAACAATCGCATATTTTCAGCTTCGCATTCCATCGCATTCAATAGCATTGAGACAAATTCTGTTTCGTATTTATTCTCATTTTGTATAATTAAAACATATTTAAACTCTCGCATTAACACGCATTGAACGCGAAATCTCTCACTACGCATTCAGACGTATTCAAGATTTAAACATTATGTGCAAACTCTCGCATTAACAAGTATTGTGCTTCTGTCACAATCCGAGGTTATCACAAAGCAGATTTTCAGAGAACATCTCTTGAATACGAAGCAATACTTTTTAATCTGACGTTTTTTGCAGGGTTTCAGGTTTGACAATGAAGGCCACTCTACCATGCTTCCATGCCGATGGCACGTATTTTAGAGCAATGCTTGCCCTAAATAATTTCGTCAGTGGAGGGACGACGAAATTCATACCTTTTTGTGAAAGCGCTAAATAGATGCCATCCGCCCCTGGTGATTTAAAGGGACAGAAGAACCTTACGCCCCATTCTACCTTTTTGTTGTTAACGACCTTGACGACGAAATTCCAATCGGCTTTCTCCATCTCTTGGCCCCAGCCCTCATCTTGGTCGCTTCGGATTCTCTGAAAACCCGGGAAGTGAACTTCCATCAGGTGATTCAGCGTTGCTTTTTCATCTTCGGCAAACTCACTATTATCGAGCCGTCTTAGCCCGAGGCGAGCTTCTGGGTTTTTTGTCAGGATCTTGTGGAGCCTCGCTGTTTCCGGAATGTCTTTCGATTCCTCGCAGAAGCTCCTCAAATCCTTCTATTTATACTTTCTTATATTTTTATTGTATTCATACTGGGCCGTCTTATAGATTTCCCAGTCTGAAGGCAATTTAGTTCTATTTGTCCTGTTACACAACGCTCTTCTCTTTTTACGGAGTTTCTCCAGGTGGGTATTCCACCATTCTGCTCCTTCCCTAGACTTTATTGTGCTAGTGGGGGAATTGTTCTGATATGATGTAGTCAAAGTCCTTCGCAGAAAATCCACGGTGTGCTCTAACTCATCAATGGTACCATAGTTTGTTGGGAATTCCACAAGCCTTCCTTTGAGTTCCTTTTTATATGAGTCCCAAAGTATATTTCTGGAGTTTCTGATCTTTGAAACCGCCGGTTTTCCTAGGGTTAACCGAAACAAGATATATTTGTGACCCGAGAGAGACTCCTCATCGGAGACTCTGCAGTTCACTACCTTGCTCCTCAGTTCATCCAAACATGGAGTCAAATCGAGAACCCCACTCCTGTTTTTAATCTGGAATGTGGGAGCATCACCCCGATTTAGAATCTCCAGCTCAGTGCCCGCTAGGTATTCGATTAAATCTTTCCCTCTGTCATTGATGTTTCTGCTCCCCCACACAGTATGTTGGGAGTTTGCATCACAGCCCAACAGCGGCGGAGTTCTGTTCTCCTGGCAGTGCTGAATTAAGAGTCTCTACCTCTCTGAGAGGCGGAGGTCCATCAGCATCGCCCGGAAAATAAGCCAGGGCAATAACCACCTCTAGTCTTTCTCCGCTTCTTCCCCTGAGTCTCACCTTAATAACGGTGAGATCCCTGGAGCAGAGCCTAGGCACCAAGGTCGCATCCATACCCTTGATGGCTATGCATGCCCTTGGCGGTTTTACGCGCGGCCCCTTATATATGGTGCCACACCCTGACAAGCCACTTATCCTTTCCCTGTATAACCAGGTTTCTTGGATTGTCTTTTTGTTAATTGCCCCCAATACTTCAATAACCTCTTCACTTAAACGATATTATGCTTTTTTAAGATTTTGTGGACTAATTTTACACCTGCAATATATTTTTTCGTAATTTTTACTGCGATTGAACACTCGATCGAACATGTAACCGATGATTTTTCAGAACCATTAATATTTTTTTTCATGTCACACTTTCACTTCTTAATCTCGGCTTTTTGATGTGTAAACATCTTAAACACCGATATGAATTTTTGTGCAATCTTTGTCAAATCTTCAAAAACTTTGTAAAATCATTTTAGTTTCAGTTAAGAAAAGCTTTGAAATCTTTTGAAATCTTTGTGAAATTTTTGAAATATTTGTGAAATATTTTTACTATAAGTTAACTCCACTCACACCTTCCACACAAATTCCGTAAAATCGTCTCACCGCCCGTCTGGGGAGGGATCCCACCTGGATGGGGAGGGGAGGAGGCCTTTACAGGGAAGGGGAGTGCTTCCAAAGAAAATCGAAGGATAAGATAATAAATAAGGAGGGAGAGATTCTAAGAGACTGGATGGAGGATAGAGGCTGGATGGTGGCGAATGGTATTGTAACAGGGGGCGAAGAGGGAGAATACGCATATATAAGTAAGGTAGGGTTGTCGGTGATAGACTATGTAGTCATGAATATGCAATAGTGGGAGGAGACGGAGAGATTCGCAGTGGAAGGGAGGGTAGAATGAGACCATTAGCCATGAGGGTTTTGGATGAGGGGGAAAGCGGCGGAAGGCAATGTGAGGAAGAAGTGTTGACGGGGCAGAGGGTGAGCTGGACGAGGTAGGCGATAGAGAAGTATCAGGAGCAGTTAGGGAAGGTACGCTTTTAAGGGGAGTCGGTGGAAGAGATATGGGAGAATTTGAAAGAGAAAGTGAAAGGATGTGTGCAAAAGAAGGTATTCAGAAAGAAGTAGAAAGGAATGGTGAAGCCGTGGTGGGATAGGGAATATAAAAAGATGAAAAAAAAGGTGAAGAGGAAGTACAAGGTGTGGAAAGAGGGAACTGCGAAAAGGGAGGAGTACTTAGAAATGAGGAAGGGATTTAGATTGATGTGTAAGAAGAAGGAACAGGAAAAGGAGAAAGATTTGAGAGAGAAGCTGGGAAGTTTCAAGACAGAGTGGGATGTGTGGAAGATAATAAATAGGTTTAGGAAGCGTAGAGTGGGGATAAGCAAAAAGATAGGGAGTGAGGAGTCGAGGGAGTTTTTTAAAGAATCTTTTCAGGGCTCAGATTTAAGGAAGAGAGGTGATATGTGTAGAAGAACGAGAAGGGCAGAGATGGAGAAGCTGAATGGCGAGGAGATAGAGAAATAGATAAGGCAGTTAAGAAGGTCGAAGGCAGCAGGGCTGGACAAGGTAGAGAACGAAGCGTGGCTGTTTAGTACACAAGAGGTTAGAGAGAGGCTGAAGGAAGTAGTGAAGAAAGTATGGAGGGGAGGGTGGAGAGAGGGGTTAATAGTGCCACTGTATAAGAAAGGAGATAGGGATAGGCAGGAAAATTATAGAGAAAATTACGCTAATGAATACGCGATGGTGGTGGCGGAGAGGCTACGGAAGGATGTCGTGAGAAAAGGAATATTGCCGGAGACGCTGGCGGGCTTTAGGACGGTCGGTAGAGAATCAGCGAAGAAGGGGTCGAGAGTGTACACGTTTTATGCGGATCTCAAAGGCGCGTTTCTTTCGGTGGATAGGGGGTTAAGGCAAGGGTCTCCGCTTTGCCCAACGCTTTTTGCGATTTTAATCACGGATATGGAAAGTAAGCTGGAGGCCGGAATGGTGTAAGGAGTTAGGGTAGGAGGGGTTAGAATTTCGTCACTTGCGTATGCAGATGACATAGTGTTGCTGGCAAGAAGCGAGGAGGCCTTAAAGGAGATGATGAAGAGGTTGAGAAGATACCTGGATAAGAATAGGTTAGAGCTGAATGCGAAGTAGTCCAAGGTTATGGTGTTCAAAAAAAGGAGGTGGAAGGGATAAGGGAGGGGAGTGGAAGCGGAAGGGAAAGGAGGTGCAGGAGTTGCAGGAGATGAAAGAGTTTGTGTACCTGGGTTTCTTGTTTCGAAGGAATGGGGGAGTAGGTGGTTAAATAAAAGAGGGAGTGAGGAGGGCGAATGTGGTGATGAGGTACGTTTGGGTGTTGGGAAAGAAGTTATTCGCATATGATTTTGGAAGGCGAATAAAATTGTTTGACTCAATAGTGATGAGTGTGATATTGTATGGAGTAGAGGTGTCGGGGTGAAAGGAAAGTGAGGAGGTAAATAGGACACAGGAGAGGTATGTAAAGTGGACACTGGGGTTGGCAAGGAACACGCCTAATGATATTGTCAGGAGGGAGACGGGGAGAACGAATTTAAGAATTCTAACGGGAAGACGGGCGTGTAAGTATGAGGAGAAATTTTTGTAAGAGGGTGAAAGTAAGCTGGTTAGGAACTGTTGGTGGGAGAAGGAGAACAGGACAGGGGGTTGGAAGATGGAGGTAGGAAGGGAAAGGTATTTTAGAATGAATGGACTGCAGGTGGATGAAGTGAGAAGAATGCACGAGGAAGGAAGGTATATGAGATGGTTAAGAAAAACGGCATGGAGAGAGAGAACGCAGGAGGGGAGGAGAGAATAAGAGAGTTAAGGTTTAAGGCCAGCAGGCCGAAAAATAAACGTTTATCTATCCATTATTTTGATTATTTCTTTGAAGAAAAATTGGTAAGTTACCAAGTACGAAATGCGTATTATCATTCGAGAAGCATGATTATATTCTGAAATATCATAATTAAGGTTGGTCGCTGGACCGGGGAACCGGGAAAGGACCGGGAATTGATTGAGACCGGAAAATGATAGGGAATTTATTTTTTAAACAGGAATTTGTGCAAGTTTTTAGAAGAAAAATGTATCCAATCACTTGAAATATCAAACTTTCATATCACAAGATATATAATACAAATAAAAATGAGTTTGATTTCAACTTTTTTTAAAGGCTAAGTTGGATTGTTAACTTTTTCAATTATGGAATCATTCAGTTTACAATCCGTAATTCTAAAATCTTTCACTATCAAAATTTTATATTTTTGATCTTCATTTTTAAGGGTAGGTTTTCAATCAAAAGAATTTAAAAATGCAGTTTTGAAGACTCATAGAATAAAGGTTAATTGCTTTTGAAATTAAAATTTTTTGACAAAAAACGTTTTAAGTTGATCAATTGTAAATATAAATTAATTAATGATTTTTAAAATTGAACTGTAGTTCGTGTATTCGAAATTGAAAAATAATTGATTGCTTTTATAGGGCTATTCTGAATCTGTTAAAATTCAACAATTTACAGATTTTGACGTTAAAAATTAAACTGTTTTAATTTGAAAGCCTCAGTAGTTAGAGGAAGTGGGTCTGAAATGGCCAGTTTAGAATTAAAACGAAGATTACTTTTGAATATTAAATATTAGGTGACAAGAAATTATGTTACAGGTAATACTTTTATATATTCTAAACATTGAAAACGTTAAAAGTCACAATTAAACCATTTAAATAAGTATACAATGTCGCGAAAAAATGGCCAGGTTTTTACCCGGCTTAACCACACGTGTAGTTAAAATGGCCACCTAAATTAAACATGTATAAGCTTTCTTATTTTCTAATAAACTTTGTTAGTAAAGTTGTTAAATGATTTATGACAGTATTTTGTGTATGAAGATAACTTTTTTGTATCAGAAATATGATATAATAACAACATTCTATAAAGTAAAAGCTTATCCTCATTCTTAGTACGCAATATGGATATCAATGCTAATAAGCGTCACAGATATATATATTTATCAAGGGTTTCATACAAAAGAATTATTGCTTTTAACCAGGAATACAATTTTCGCAAGTGAATACTTTGATCTTTCGAGGGAGATCTGCACACACGCTGTGAACCCACGAATCGCAATTCGTGTACCTAAGCCAGACTTTTTTGGAACGCGAACTTTCAAAAGTATCACCGCAATATTAACAAACGTAATTTTTTTTCAGTATCATGCTGAATCTCTTTCCTTGAACTATTCTTTTTTTTTCTTCAACCATGCTCTTCCTTTTCGCTGCAGGTTTCTTAAAAGACTCTTGCAAGACGTACCTCTCCTTTTCTCTTATTTTCTTCTAATTTTTCCTACAAATTTTGAATATTTTCAATACTTGTCAGCACTGCAGGATGACTCTTTCTCTGTCTTCTTTGAATTTTAGAGATGGTTGGTATAGGAAAAATATCTTTTGGAGTAACACGCTGTAAAGAAATGTTATTTTCCTGATTATTTGGACCTTGTAGTTCTTGACTCTGATCTATCGAGGAGATGCTGTCATTAGTGAAATTACACTCCGCTGTTGCAATTTTTAATCAAACTTTTGATATAACGAGTAGACCTTTCTTAATTTCGAAAGGATTTCTCATAACTATATTGGGATTCGTAAGATCTATCAGATGACTCAAACTCGGCATTGTCGGAGCAATCGCAAGTTCTTCTGTTCCAGATGCTATCTCAATTGGCATGCTCATAATATCAACCGGAGCGTTTAACTGAGTAGTAGCTGCACATGCGATCTGATTCTGAATGTATTCAACCTCATTCAAAATTGTTGAGGTCGAAGCTGAAGCGTGTGTGATATCGTATTACACACTTTCACTTTCATCAACTGCAGGCTCAGTGCTAAATTCCTGAACTGAGATATCAGTTGTCTGCGCAGGAGCAAAGAGTTCTTCAGGGACAATATCCTTATTGAAAGGATAAATTCCAGTCTTTACAAATCCATTGCACGCATTCTCAGCAGTGGCTGCTTTCGTGTAGGGTGTCGCCACGAAGGAATAGTAAGGAGTAGTATCCCTGTAAGTGGGGAGTGGGACCAGCGACGTCCAAGAATTCGTTAATGCTTGCCACGAATGAAAACTCGTATGCACGGTCGTGCACATGCGCACTGGCGGTTGCCATGCCAACGATGTCAACACGTGTTTGAAGTTTCGAACTTGTGTTTTGTTTTGAACATTTCTGTGCTGCCGGTTTAGTAAAATAAAATTGTGAATGTGAATGTTTCAATAAAATTTAAAGAGTACATATTTAAATGTGCAATTATTTAATGCTCATAAAATATAAAAATTTGGTACATATTAACCTACAATATTTTGTTCACTGAAATTAACTTTATCCCTTACTTACGTAATCCATAAATGATTATAATAATGTTATTGTAGTACTTACACTTTCTAGATCCTTTTCGTATTTTTTATGCCATTTTCCTTCTCGATTTTAATTCAGGAACGTGATATACACCCAACAAAATAAAAACACAAACGAACATAACCTACATATGCATCGAGATGTCAAAATATAATGTAGGGTAGTGGGTATAACACGTGACTGCGAAAACAGCTCTGCGCATGTGCACGACCGTGTATACGAGTTTTCATTCGTGGCAAGCATTAACGAATTCTTGGACGTTGCTTGTCCCACCTCTGCTCACCAAACACATAGGGTGATACCACTCCTTACTATTCCTTCGTGGGTGTCGCAAATAATTAAGGAATTTTCTGTAATCCTATGACTCTTCCTGGATGATTTTTTAGCCACATTGTGCAGGCCTGATTATAATACGTTTTTAAGGGGCCGAATACTGCCACATCCAAAGGTTGCATTATATGTGTGCAATGATCTGGAAAGCAGAGCAGGACAATACCATGCTCTCTTGCGAAGGAAACAACTTCGAAGCTCTTGTGGCTACCGTGTCCATCCACAATAATGAGAAATTTATTTTCTTTGGATGGGTTTAAGTCCTTGACTAGATGCTGTGAATACTGTAAGAACAGTTCACTCCTCATCCAACTAGACTTGTTAAAAAAACCTAACGTGCCTATAGGTGCATGATCTAAAAGAGCATCATTTCGTCTTTTCCTTGGAAAAATTATAGCGGGAGGAACAAAGTTCCCCGTGGAAGTAATACAGCACACAAATGTTACGTGTAAGCCTCTTTCAGCGCTTGTCAAAGCTCCAACTTGCTTTTTGCCTGTTGTAGCGAAAACTTTACAAGGTTTTTGCACACTTGTTTCGCTAGACTCGTCAACATTGCCGACTCGTGAATGATCGATATTTTCTCCCTTTTCACTCGTTCCTATGTTGTAAGGATTCCAAAAA
Source organism: Andricus curvator (assembly GCA_932195095.1). NCBI lineage: Eukaryota > Metazoa > Arthropoda > Insecta > Hymenoptera > Cynipidae > Andricus > Andricus curvator. The sequence continues at coordinate 1,375 of CAKNYM010041888.1, read as the reverse complement.
ATTTAAACTTAAATGCAGATTTTTGAAGATTTTAAAATAAAATTATGTAGCTTTTTAAGGATTTTGAAATGTTTCAAGGTGATAAACATTTTTTTCAAGTTTTCCGGGAAAATTTTGTTAGCGATTATTTATTAGCATTTTGAATATAGTTCGAGCGATATTTGAAGAGCGGCGTGTGTGATGCTATTGCGCGTGCGCAGTGTGGATGGTAGGAGAGACGAGCGGAAAACGAGATCGATCGAGAGACCGAACGAACGCAACGAACGAACGTGAAATATTGAGCGATACGTGCGAGTGATCTAACGTCTAACGGAATGAATTTATCATTCTGTGCGCTTTTTCGAAGGATAATGGGATTCTGATTAATCCTGGAAGTCGCGAAGTTATTCCTATGTATTTTTGTGATCTTTTAAGCTCATTACATTTTTCTTTGTTCAAATTGAACATCCGGTTTCTTCCTAACTGACCTTTCCTCAAGAAGATAAGATCAGGCCCACAAGGACGAGCGCCCTTTATTGGTCGAGAAAATTGATACGTTTACAATTTAAAGTTATTTTTCAGTAAAAAAGTATAGTTTTAAGAGAATGTTTTGAAACATTTCAAAACAAGACTTGATGTATAAATAACAATTGAATGAATAATCTCTTTAAAGTTTATGCTTGACTTCGAAAATTTTATGAATATTTTATCCTTGTTGATTAATGATTATACCATGCCATACAAGGCGCAGCTTGTAAATATAAAAACATGGTTTCTATTTAAACATTTGTTAATTCTGTTTATAACATTCATGATTAATATATTTATATAATTTATAATAAAAATTCAAAGCAAAGAAATAACTTTAAAATTATTATTAACTTTCCCCTTGAGAGTGGAGGGGAAAGGGGAATTAGTGAATGCCCCCCCTCAAAGCCATTCTCTGGCTTCGCGCCTGCCTAAAATGTATTTATTATAGAACTAATTAGTTAAACATTTTAATCCGTTTATGTGCAATTAGTGACAATTTTGTGAAAGAAATTAAATCAAACAATAGTTTGAAATTTATATTTAGCGCTGTCAAGAAGACCAACTTCAAGCTAGTCGTAACGAAATGTCAAACTTCAAAATAGCGATTTTTGAGCAATTTTCCACATTTTTATTTTAGGATGAAAAAGGTTTGGACCAACGCGAAATTGATAAAGTAATTAGATGAAGGACTTATTAAAAATATTATTAGTTATTTAATTAATTTATTATTATTATTTATAATATACATCTCGGAAAATATAGATAACCAGTCTCAAATTGTTTTGAACGCTAAAAAACGACTGAACTATTCTGGTAGTAAGACATGCATGTTTAGGTCAAATCATTAAAAACACAGCACTTTTAA